>CATNEM010000223.1:685000-697500 GCA_950096795.1 Macrostomum cliftonense
TCTGTCTAGGCGGTGTTGCGTTTCCAAGGGTTGAAGCGGTTTATACTGTAAACGAACAATTGCGGAACAGAACAACTCCGAGGTTCATTTTACTAATGCTTTTTGTCGGATTTGTCTCTTTTGTGACTACTAGTAGTAGTTTCATCAAAGTATGTTTCATCAAAATTCGTTAAGCCGTTCGAGCTCGATATTGTTCCACAAAGGCAGGCACAAAAACAGACAGACAGTCTGTGTCGTGAGTGATTGTTGAGGATGTTCTTCATCCGAGTAGATTAGGATGTAAATCTGAACGTTGTACGTCTGAAAAGCGAAATTTTTATACAATAGCGCTTCATAATTGTAATTGAGTCAGATAGACAAAAAAACAGTCGGAAAGTCTCCTAGACACAGGCAAGCACATAGACAGAAGGACGGACATACAGACAGACAGACAGACAGACAGACAGACAGACAGACAGACAGACAGACAGACAGACAGACACACACATAGACAGACACACACACACACGCACCCAAACAAGGTAGCTATTTAATTACTGTAACAGCGTGTCTTTGAGGTGTGAAATTGCAATTGGGTTGAATGGAACGGAGAGCCTGATGGTCAGCCAATTACAGGCCGTTCAGGCGGGGAGGTAGCTTTAAGCTGCACTAGCTGTACACAGATGAATTGAAATTAGCAGAAGACTAATAGTAAAATAGCGGAAAAATAAATAGACATATTTATGCCTGGGCAGCGAAAAGAGGCTGGAGGCTAAACTTAAACCTAAATTGAAATCGGGAATACCAGTTTCCGAAATGGATCATGTTTAAAAATGCGTCAAAATTAAAAAAATTTAACTCGAAGATATTGCGGAATATTGCAATATTCAACTTTTGACTAATACCAGTTATTCGAATTCTACGTCTTGCCCGAAGAATAATGCAAAAAATCGTTGACTAACTAAGCATGATGTCTTAGCACTCTATTGGAAACTAGACTTGGAATTCGCTAATGCAGTTTCGCAGAGAAGTTTAGCTTCAAGGGATTAGATAAAGAGCTTTCGATTGAGTTTTGCGATGCTAACAACTCTTGCAAATGGAAGCTCCAAGACGGGATCAGGCGCGCGTCCAAATGGAAGAAGATCAGCTGGCTGGTTGCTTGTAGAGCTGGCATTTGATAGAAGGATTAAAGCCTTGCCACCATAATATTCCTTCTGAGGAAGACTGATCCGGAGGGTGTGACCCACCGGTACTCAGTGGTGGCAGCGGTGGGATCAGCTAGACAGTATTAATTACTTTTCCCCCAGCTTAACCCGCCATTGGCTCCCACCAGCATCCGATTAACCTCTGAGAAGATGAGTTGCCATTCGCGTCCAATGCGAAAGTTTCCTGCCCCTAAATGGCAAGCAGCTCTGGAATCGGCTAAGGTATAGGCCAGTATGCAACGTCTGTCAGCTCTGAAAGCTTTGCGGACCGAGTCACACAGGCTAGACCTAGTAGAATGCGCAGTCAAGCTCCGTACAGTACGCACAACTTGCCGCAGCCCAGTCTGCGCCAGCTACTCAACAGACGCACACACGATGATGTCGGAGCTGGCAACGACGGCAGCGGTGGAGCCGGTAGCGGATTCATAGGCGCCGCTGGTGGCCGCCACGTGCAGCACGGATTCCATCGCTTCGTCGAGGAGACTGACGATGACGTCGCTGCCAGTGCCAGTTCAGGAGTCGATCGCAACGGGATTGAACTAGGCGGAGACGATGGTGTTGGAGAGGGCGGCGATGCCTCTGCAGCCGGCGGAACGGACGAGGGCGGAATTGCTGCGCAAAGGATCCGCTGTCGAGACAAGATCACGGCCTGGCAAGCGGCTTGGAATGTCACCAACGCTATTCAGGTTTGATTTGATTTTTGTCCTACCTGAGTTGCTTGCTGACCTGTCCTTTGATAGTTTCTGGATAGTTGTCAAGAGCCTTAGTTAAAAGATAGGCTCGCTGCCATCAATTCGACAATTCACAACTCCGAAGGGCACAGGAACGACACGTCACAAGCTCGACATTGTCTAACGCGAAAATTCCGTTCAACAATCACTTAATAGGTATTTCCAGCATTCTAAAGTATCGAATTCATGCAGTTTCAGTTTTGGGAAAGTATAGGTGGTGTCGGTGTTACTAAGTGTCGTGTTTTGGTAAAATTCTCCCAATTAGAAAAGCTTTTGCTCCTACAGCAGCTCAGGCCGAACGAACCATTCGAAGCTGAACCGGGCTGGGTCAGCAAAATCCAGTGAAGGGGGGAATCAATTTTAACCAAAAACATTCACTTTGGCATGGAACGGGCAAACCTCGCCACGCCCAGTATCTGCAGTAAAAGCCTTCTCTAATTGCATTTTCAGCTTACCTTCGAGCGACGTTCTATGCTTTTTGACCATTTAGTCAATAAATTTATTATTATAGTTTTACAGTATTAGCCAAGTAACTCGTTGGCAAGTGGTATAATAAAAACAATTACTCACTCATGTAGAGACCCACCAAGCACTAACATGATGGTACTATAGCATCAATAGGCAACATTAAGTTAAAATGCGCAGCTATTGGCAGTGGCATTGGGAATTGAAAATCACTGTGAAAGTAGGGGGGAAGCAAGACTGAGACGCGGAGAAATAGATGCTTATCGCCAGAATTTTTCCACTCAGCAACTAAGCAGGGAGGGGGGATCATTCATTCATTCATTCATGGTTGACAAGGCTGGAGAAATAGTATAGGATGGGAGAAGGAACACAGACAAGAAGGTGGCGCGGCTTAAACCTCGCGAGTCCCTCACCCAATGCTGCATAATTCATTTCGGCATCTTGAGCTGCGAGATAGCCAGCTCTTCTACCAGATCGCGTCCCTGGGATTTAACCGTGAAATAACGGGGCTCAGCTGGCAACTTCAGGCCACATCTACTCCCACACACCCCCAAAAGTTGCCAGTCGTCCGTATGCATTCGCCACCCCCCTCACCCGCTAAATCACTCAGGCGCATTTTAAAAATCTTGTTCAGCTGGTTGCACATCCAACCGCTGAGTTTTTGCATCCCAGAAACTACATAGGTAAGAAACTCGATACTTGCGGGGCACAAGGATTAGAAATGTTGCCCAGCCTTGGCCCTGTGCGCTCAGGTGAGCGAAGACTAGTTGAGTCCCTGCTAAGACCCGCTGCTCTCAAGAATTGATCGTCGACGGGCTGCATGAATGCTGGGGTGCTGGCCGCCGCAAATCAATGATGCTCCGGGATAGCCGGTTCAGGTGCAAGGCTGCCTGGTGCTCCAGAGCCAGCTGAGATAGACAAGGATATATAGATAGTGCCACCGAAATCCTAGCAGCTGCTCTTCACAGCCTGAGGAGATCAATTAATTTTCCCCGAGCAACGCCATCCGAAACGCGCCAAACCAGAAGAGGCGCCTGCCTCCAGTTAATACTCAAATCTCGCTGCGCTAACATTCACCGAGCTCCTTTGCCAGCGCGGTGATTGACAAGATGAGCTGGGGGCTGGGGGCTGCTGATGGATGATTGGCAAAGAGTTGGTTACCCGTTGGAATCCGCTCCCAGTCCACCTTTTGATTTCTTATCTATTCAGACTGGAAACTCTTCATCCCTAAAATTATCGGGAAGTTTGGGATCGGATGTCCGAAAAATCAATAACGAGATCGCCGAGTCCCATCAGTAATTGATCTGTGCAACATTTTGCGGAATAATTTCCCACTGGAGCGGGCAAACATAAATTCCACCCCAAATAGGTAGGGATTACAAGATAATTCTATTTGGATAAATTCCACAAAACGACAAGCTACTGAGCTTTTCATTCAAGCTCTCAATAATGATCTTTTGATGTCGTTAACGAGTGTAAACACCAAAAAACTTTGCGTAGGTGCTTGGCGTATTTTCTATGAACGATACGAACTCCTCAAGTACTCGTACGCTAGACTAATTTCTTAAATCATACAAATCAGTCCTGAACTTTTATTGGACGAGGGCAGTCACGTGTTGGAGTGCCCCACTAGTGTACGTTCGTCCCTCAAGTTCTAAAAATAGAAACACACAGTGCTTTGGGAGACATGCATTTCTAGCTAACGATCATAAAATTACGCAACGCTATTTCAAACCCAAAACCCGTCCAGGGCATGTTCCTAGTAAGCCTGCCGTACGCAGTCCTTCACGGCGGCTACTGGTCAGTGATCTTCATCGTTTTTGTAGCCTTCATCTGCTGTTACACCGGGCGCATCCTCATCGCCTGCCTGTACGAGGATGGAATTCGAGTCCGGGCCAGCTATCGCGAGATTGCCGAATTCGTGTTCCGCTCTCGCCTCGGAGGCATGGTGGTGAATGCGGCCGCCATCACGGAGGCTCTCATGACCTGCATTCTGTACTTAGTGCTCTGCGGCGACCTCATGCTCGGCTGCTTCCCGGACGGCCGCCTGAGTTTCACCGCCTGGGTTAGCGTCAGCTTCGTCTGTCTGCTGCCGTGCGCCGCGCTGACCTCGTTGCGACACGTCAGCTGGATCTCATTTTGGAACACCGTCACCCACGTGATCATCAACTGTATTATTATTGTGTACTGCCTAACCAAGGCAGCGCACTGGCAGCCCAATAAGGTTGGTTTTTGTTGATTTTACCTGATCGGGTGAATGTCAAAGCGCTGATCTCTCATCTCGACCATCAATCTCGAATGTAGCACCGCTCATGGTGATGGGGGCTTGTCAAGCTGCGTGCACCAATGAGAAAATTCAAGACAAAGAGTTTGTACACTGCCTCTTAATTTTATTGAGTACACTGCCTGTCAATGCTAATGAGTACTAAAAGGTAAATCTGCAGGAGGTCTGTAGGCACTTTGACGCTTAAAGCGACATCGTCCCACAACCAGCGACGGAGCATGACTGTCCATTGCGCTGAATCCTGAAGCGCGTTCAGTCACACACTAAATGCGGTATGCAGGCATAGACACACACAGGCCGGCACCCAGTCACGCACTCACATAGGGTGTACAAGCGGGATTCCAGGAATGTACACTCTCTAAGCCTTGGAGGGTTGCCCTCATGGGCGTAAATTGCACGACTGGCCCATAGCCCAACCAATTCGTGCACAAGGCCCCAAATTAATGTGACCCTGCACACGAAACCTTGCACCCTTGCACGGAAAATAGGCAACCTACAACGCGGGGTCTAACCTGGACCAGTGGCACACAAGGCAGACGCGCTAGACCGCCGAGCCACTCGCCCCCTTAATGTTAATGAGTACACTGCCTGTCAATGCTAATTAGTACACTGCCTGTCAATGTTAATGAGTACACTGCCTGTCAATGTTAATGAGTACACTGCCTGTCAATGCTAATGAGTACTCTGTGACCTTATGACGCGACGTAGTTACGTCATAGTTGTATCAAACTTCCAAAACATATCTCAACGCGATTTTTTCTATCTAATATAAAAATTTACTTTAGCCCTATTTAACTTCCACAGGTACAATTTCACGTGGACATCAACACCTTCCCAATATCGGTGGGCATTATTGTGTTCTCTTACACGTCGCACATCTTTCTGCCAACCTTGGAGAGCAATCTGATGGACAAATCCCGGTTCGGCGTCATGATGAACTGGACGCACTTCCTGTCCGCCATATTCAAGGCCCTATTTGGCTACATCGGCTTCGTGACATTCGCCGAGCACACCAAAGAGGTGATCACGAACAACTTGGTGAGCGAGCCGCTCAAGATCACGGTGAACATCGCCCTGGTGGTGAAGGCGCTCTGCTCCTATCCGCTGCCCTACTTTGCCGCGGCCAATTTCCTAGAAAGCAGCCTGTTCTCCGGCTGGCCGCTGCCGACTTGTTGGAACAGCACGGGCGAGTTCAAGCTGTGGGCGCTGGTGCCCCGGGCCGCTCTGGTGCTGTTCACCTACATCATCGCCATCACGGTGCCGCACTTTGCCCTGCTGTGCGGCCTGATTGGCAGCTTCACCGGCACCATGCTGTCCTTCGTCTGGCCGGCCTACTTTCACTTTTCATTGAAGCGGCACAGCGTCAGCTGCTTCGTCCTGGGCCTGGACCTCCTCATCATCGGCACCGGCCTGCTGTTCGGCACCGTCGGGATGTTCGTCAGCGGTCGGGCGCTTCACCGGGCCATGTCGCAGGGATACTACAGCCCGCCTGGCAACTCCAGCTCGCTAACGCCCATCGTTGCCATGAGGAGCTGAACAGCTCTCTGTGGGGAGACTAAAATCAAAGTCAAATAGGATTTGAGAGTTTCACATCAAGTTAGTTGCCAGTGAAGTTTGTCTGCTTGTGTGTCTGTCCCTCTTTATGTTTCTGTCTGCCTGCCTGCCTGTCTGTCTGTCTGTCTGCCTATCCGTCTGTTTGTGTGTCTGTCTGACTGTGTCTGTCTGTCTGTCTGTCTGTGTCTGTCTGTCTGTCTGTGTCTGTCTGTCTGTCTGTGTCTGTCTGTCTGTCTGTCTGTCTGTCTGTCTGTCTGTCTGTCTGTCTTTCTTTCTGTCTGTCTATCTGTCTTTTTTTGGTTTGTGTCGTTTTCTGTCTGTTTTCTTGTCTCTCCGTCTTTTTATTGTCTTCTGTCTGTCGATCCGTCTATTACAGATTGGCAATTTTTTGTCAAGTCAGTTTCTTTCGTTCGAGAATTTAAAATATTATATCTGGGAAATTTGATTCTTAAATTTGGATTTTTTCACCTCCAAGACGTCCGAAATTCAATGAAAATGCAAGTCGAGATTTGATACTGAAGAATTTTATTTTATTTTACTTGTGATTTCTTAGAAACTTTCCTGAGAGTCGGACGAGCTGATAGTAATTGACTAGTTCATGTACTTTACTAACACTAAACTGATTGTAGCAATACAAAATGATCACTATTGCCCCAAATTGTTTATTACCTATTGAACTGCCAACCTGGCCAGTGCATCAGTATTTGTCTTCTATTCGCATATTCGCATAATAAAAAGTGTTATAATCCGGCCTGGTCTGTATTTAAGCAGCCCCAGACCAAAGTTTAATCATCACTTAAAAAGCTGTTCACTATATAAAAGGCTGTATACTCGTAACTATAGCTGAGAGAAATTTCTGCGTCATAAACGTATTATGATGCTGATTAATATTGTTACCCCCCTGGTTACAAATTTGTATTGGCTGCGTCACTTTTATCGTTTTATCTTAAAAAGTGTAGTAATGCAGCTATTATTAAAATATAATAAATGCTAGTACGATCAACATCGTTTATTGTTGAAATAATTTGTCTTTTAGTTTAAGTGCCGGCTTGAAGGTCAGACAACGATCTCTTGCAAATTAAATATGCGTCTGTCTGCCTGCATGCTTGTCTGTGTGTATGTGTGTCTGTCTGTGTGTACCGGTATGTGTGTCTGTCTGTCTATCTGTGTGTCTGCCTGCCTGTCTGTCTGTCTGTCTGTCTGTCTGTCTCTCTGTCTGTCTGTCTGTCTGTCTGTCTGTCTGTCTGTCTTTGTCGATCTCAATCTCTTTGCATATTTTCCTCACCTGCTATCCTATTGATCTGGCGTATCTGTCCGTTGTTTTCTACTTAGTACTAATATCTAAATTTTTAATACAGAAAAACCTGCTTGGAAACCCCGATTTTAATTCATTGTTAATGGCTGCCAATTCAAGAAATTTCAATATTGTCGATGTGCCTTGCTTGATAAGTTAAACTTAAAAGTTAATCAGGTAATTAAAAGTTAAAAGTTTTTTAGAACTAAAAAGTTAATCACCAAGTGTAAGCTTGGTTTTTAAGAAATTAATAGACAAAAATTGAAATAGGATTTTTTAGTGTAAATATTATTATAAAAGAGGGCTATAAATTGTTATTAATAGTGTATTTGGCATTAGTAAACAGAGAATTAATGTGTATAACTTTTAACCCAGCTGATGAAAGCAATGATATTTAATAGCTATTGTCAGTATATTTAGGGAAATAATTTGTGGACACGTGCTGCGAGAGTCGGAGCAAGGAAAATAGTTAGAAAGGAACGTCAAAATAAATACAGAAAACATTTGAGATATTCTAAGCCAGCTTAGATGCCTGCCTTGCTCCTTTGTTGCCGTGTGCGATTGGAATGTAAAGTGACATTTAAAAACCAAATTTTTTAATTAAGAAAGCCGTGGAGCTAAAAATAGCTCCAATAATTTTCTCGGAATAACTTTGGAAGACGAAGCGATAAAACAAAACTGTAATAATAATTTTGTTTGTTAAATTTAGCAAAAAATAGCTATTTGATTTGGAAGATAAAGAAAAAATTGTCGGAAGTTGCATAAAAATAGTTAGAGCAATTTATACTACTCTAAGTAACGAGTACAGTAAGTGAACTGGTCTAATGATTGGTAAGTTTTTTTTGTCAGTTCAAACTGCGGAGTCAGTAATGCTTTGAAATCCTGGTCTCTGGAATAGATAAATTTTTAAGTGAGCAAATAAAATATTAATTCTGTTGTTATTTAGCAACAGGTATGCATCAAGTGACTAATTAAAAAATGGCTAAATTAACTTACCAGATTTTGTAGGCGGTTCGCATCATCAGGTCGAAGTAGGCGTCGTTGTCGATGGAGGCGCTGACACCGGAGTAGTAGTTAAAGAATTCCTCCTTGGTTACCTTGGAGACGTTAATGCCATTGACATTTGTTAGATATGATACGGCTGAGTGTTTTAGATTAAGTAGATGTGTGCGTCGAAATTTCTATGTATTTAAAAGCCCCTGAAGACGTCCGATAATCCACCTTAAATCCATCAGATAATCCGCTAATTAATCCATTAGATTAACCACCTCGAATCCGTCACATAATCCACCGGAATCCTTCGGATAATCCGCCCAAAAATCCGTCAGAAAATCCGCCCATAAATCCATCAGATAATCCGCCCATAAATTCGTCAGAAAATACACCCATATATCCGTCAGATAATCCGCCCCTGAATCTATTAGATTAACCACCCGAATCCGTCAGATAATCCACCCCGAATCCGTCAGATAATCTACCCCGAATCCGTCAGATAATCCACCCCGAATCCGTCAGATAATCCACCCCGAATCCGTCAGATAATCCACCCCGAATCCGTCAGATAATACACCCGAATCCGTCAAATAATCCACCCAGAATCCGTCAGATAATCCGCCCATAAATCCATCAAATATTTCACCCAAAAATCTGTCCGATAATCCACTCATTAATCTGTCAGATAATCCACCCGAATCCTTCACATAATCCACCGGAATCCTTCGGATAATCCGCCCATAATTCATCAGATAGACCGCCCATAAATTCTTTAGAAAATCCGCCCATAAACCCGTCAGATAATATTCCCCTGAATCTATTAGATTAACCACCCGAATCCGACAGATAATCCAGATTCCATATATGATAATCCATTCCTAAATCCGTTCGATAATCCGCACATTTATCCGTTAATCAGATCAGTCTGATAATCTCCTCGAAATCCGTCAGATTATTCTGCAAACACAGCCAGCCAGCCAGCCAGCAAGTCTCACCGTTCCGTCAGCATCTCCTGGCGCCTCAAAGGTGCGCAGAAACTCTTTAAACACGTCCTCCTCAGTCCATTCGCCGTTCTGAAATTTCGGATGATGCTTGCAGTTGTAGACGCCTTTGAGATCTTCCACTGTGATTACACCGTCGCGGGTTCTGTCCAGCTTCTGGAAGGCCTTGGTGATGAGCTCCCGACGCGCGTTGCTCATTGGCGGCCGAAGGGCGACAAGAAATTCGTCAAAGTCCAACGAGCCGGAGCCGTCCTTGTCAATCCGGGTGAAGATGGCCTCCATCTCCTCCTTGGTCAGATCGGCGCCGAAGTCTGTGCAGCCCTGGGCGAGGGCAATCGGGGGCGGCACGGATTTCTCACTGTCACTGTTGCTGTCACTTTTACTGTCACTGTTGCTGTCACTGTAACAGTGACAGTACACTGCTTTCACTGTTACTGCCACTGTTAATTTCACTTTTACTGTCACTGTTGCTGTCACTTTTACTGTCACTGTTTCTGTCACTTTTACTGTCACTGTTGCTGTCACTTTTACTGTCACTGTTGCTGTCACTTTTACTGTCACTGTCACTGTCACTTTTACTGTCACTGTTGCTGTCACTTTTACTGTCACTGTTGCTGTCACTTTTACTGTCACTGTTGCTGTCACTTTTACTGTCACTGTTGCTGTCACTGTAACTGTCACAGTAACTGTCACTGTTCCTATCACTTTCACTTCGCCATAATTTACGGTCTATACCCTATAGCGTGAAGGCCTTGTAAATGTATAACATAAAACAGATTACTCAAGTGTCTACCTAATTGTGCCAATAGTTTATAGTTATAATAAAATTTTGTTTGGTTTGCAAAACAAACCTCAAAAACGGTTAGCTAATTTTCGATAAATTAGCATGGTGAATTAGATCAGACAGGCCTGCTCTGTCATTTCCACTATCAGAAATTGTCAATCAGTATGAGCTAACGATGTGTTAAGTTAATAATTTTACAGCTAGCGAATACTTTTGCATATCTTATCCTAGCTGCATCCTGTTATCTTTTATAGAATTCAAGGCAGTCAATTTTTTTCACACCTTAAAAAACTCGCGCCTGTCCAGGGACTTCGAGCCGTCGTCGTCGATAATGCGGAACTGCCTGCCGAGGCCTTTGATGCCGGAGGCGCCGCGGGACAGGCAGGTGAGGCGCAGCTTCTCCAGCGGGTCGGCTGTGCCAGCCGCCAGCTGCTTCTTTGCTTTAGCAGCGAGCTCGGCGCTACCGCGATCTGTTGCTGCCATGGTGATTTACGCGTTGATTTTGGCTGATTTCCTACTGTAGTTTGATGAGTCTGGACTTTTTTGCAAGCTGAAAGCAATGGAAGGAAATTATAGATTGAATGACTTTGTATGTAATTTTCAAGATGTTCCATTGTTTAATGTATTGAAAAATAATTTCATTTATTTTGCATACTTAAAAAATTTATTTAAAAACAAACTCTGCTGACAAGATTATTTTAAAAGAAATTTTCAAAAGTTATAATGTGTGCTTAAATATAAGTATATAAGTATCAAAGTTGCAATTGAAAAAATGAACACCTAGAAACAAATAATTTCTATCAAATACATTAAATTATGAAATTATCTACAAAATATTTGCTTTCACTATACCTATAAATTACCATAAATGTTTTTAATTCAAAAATGCAGAAAAATTAAACTCTGAGGCTGAATTTATTTTATAAGAAGTAGTGATTGAGAACTACAAAAATGGAACAGTAACTCATTTTTGGCTAGCCAGGCTGGGTTATTTATATGTAAACATATGCATGTGCTCATCACTGTTGAGCTACAGTAAACATCTTGCATCACTTCATCACCAAAGTTTTTTATGAGCTAGAAATATAAATTCCTACAGTTGGGTGAATGTTTCATAATCTTCTTAATTAGACATTTAAGTTTAATTACAATATTGCATGGAAAAAATATATAGCAGAAAGACATTGAAAGTAGCATCCATAAATATTATCAGAATCAAAATAGCGATTATGGCTACAAAAGATATACATCACAAATAATTGTCCATATAGAAAGTTGCAAACTTCATCCACTTAAGTTCATGACTCCATTTATGCATAAATATTTACGATTTTTTAGCTCAAACAAGAACTTCGTAAAATTTTGCGCGTAATTCTTTGCGATAATTCATAAGTAGATCTATCTAAGGCATATTTAAACATGTATTTGGCAAAAAATCGCAAAAATCGTAAATTCTAAAATGCCGCAAAAATTTGTTCAGAATGATCAGACCACAATGCTTTTTTACATAGCAACCACGATTGCGATATTTCAAAATCGAATTCCAGAAGAATTTACAAGAAACAGCATCGTTTGCACCATGAACAAACTAAAGCTTCTCGTAGTGGGGCCTGTGGCTTGTGGAAAGACCTATTTGACAAATTTTCTCTCTGAAGCAATTGAGCAAAGCAGCGGAGAGTATCGGCCTACCCAAGCATGCCGCATTGTGGAGTTTGAGACGGAAGTAAAGGCTAAAGGAAAGGCAACCAATATTGAAGTGCAATTATGGGACATCAGTGGCGACAAGAAATTTGCCTCTTGTTGGCCGGCACTAGTCTCCAGTGTCAATGGCGTGATATTTGTGTACAACCAGGACCAGCCTCAACAATCAGAGGAGCTTGACCAACTGTACCAATTCTTTGTTCAGAATCACGGAATCAAAGATTCGCAGTGCTGCGTGATATCACACAAGAAGCCTAACACAGCTGATATGGACAGTCTTCAGCTATCGGAAAAGTTTGAAAACGTGAGATCGTTGACTTCGGACATTCCAGGCTCCGGCGATCAGCTGCGAGACGACTTCAACAACTTTCTTCTCCATGCCTACCAGAGCATGAACGAGAACACCGAACAGGATGAGCTGAATATTCTTGGCCGATGAGCAATTATTACAATTTCATATCCTAAACTTTAATTCGGGTCCTTATACTGTACTGCCGATCCTTCTCAAC
>CATNEM010000223.1:702500-710000 GCA_950096795.1 Macrostomum cliftonense
CGCGAACGCCGACTACGGAAATCCCTCCGAGCTGGCGGCTGCCGGCACTTCCTCCACGCCGCAAATCAAATCGTTCGCCCCGGCGCGCGACTCCACGCCCTGCAAGTGGCTGGTGGACGGGGCCGCCTATTTTTACGATTTGGCCGAGGCTCTGGAGCAGGCCAAGGAGGAGATCTTCATTGCCGACTGGTTCCTGTCGCCTGAGGTGCTGCTGCGGCGGCCCTGCGCCGGCTACCACGAGCTCATCAACATTCTCTACCGCCGGGCTGTGAGGCGGCTGTCTGTCTGTCTGTCTGTCTGTCTGTCTGTCTGTCTGTCTGTCTGTCCGTCTGTCTGTCTGTCTGTCTGTCTGTCCGTCTGTCTGTCTGTCTGTCTGTCTGTCTGTCTGTCTGTCTGTCTGTCTGTCTGTCTGTCTGTCTGTCTGTCTGTCTGTCTGTCTCTGTCTGTCTGTCTGTCTGTCTGTCTGTCTGTCTGTCTGTCTCTGTCTGTCTGTCTGTCTGTCTGTCTGTCTGTCTCTCTGTCTGTATGTCTGTCTGTCTGTCTGTCTGTATGTCTGTCTGTCTGTCTGTATGTCTGTCTGTGTGTATGTGTGTGTGTGTGTCTGTCTGTCTGTCTGTCTGTCTGTATGTCTGTCTGTCTGTCTGTCTGTCTGTCTGTCTGTATGTCTGTCTTTCAGACTGCTTTCCAGTATATCTGACTCAATTCCAATCGTGAAGTGCTATCTTGTAAAAATTTCCTTTTTAAGACGTACAACGTTCAGATTTACATCCTAATCTACTCGGAGCTGAAGAACATCCTCAACAATCACTCGCAGTACACGCGCAAATGCCTGTACGAAAAGTTGCGCAAGACGAAGAACATTCACATCATCCTGCACCCCAGGCGGGCTCTCAACACGCAGCGGGGCCTGGTGAACGAGTACCTGTATTCGCATCACGAGAAATTGGCCGTTATCGATCAGAAAATTGCCTTCTTTGGCGGTTTGGACCTCTGCTGGGGCCGCTGGGACCTGCCGGAGCATCCGTGAGATTGCCTGGATACGGTTGGGCTGCAATAATAGAGCATTGATGAGAGGTTGGGAGAGTGAGTGATAGGATGGGATGGGTCAGGTACAATGTTTGGGGTAGAATGTTTGGGGTAGAATGTTTGGGGTAGAATGTTTGGGGTAGAATGGTTGGGGTAGAATGTTTGTGGTAGAATTGTTGGGGTATAATTTTTGGGGTACAATTTTTGGGGTAGAATGGTTGGGGTAGAATGGTTGGGGTAGAATGGTTGGGGTAGAATGTTTGTGGTAGAATTGTTGGGGTATAATTTTTGGGGTACAATTTTTGGGGTAGAATGGTTGGGGTATAATTTTTGGGGTACAATTTTTGGGGTAGAATGGTTGGGGTAGAATGTTTGGGGTAGAATTGTTGGGGTAGAATGTTTGGGGTAGAATGTTTGGGGTAGAATTGTTGGGGTAGAATGTTTGGGGTAGAATTGGTGGGGTAGAATTGGTGGGGTAGAATCGGTGGGGTAGAAGGGCTGGAGTAGAATTTGTGGGGTAGAATGGCTGGGGTAGAATTGGTAGGGTAGAATTTGGGATAGAATTTGTGGAGTGGAATATGTATACACTATTTTTTAGAATTGTTGGTATGAATAGATTAATTAAAGTACGAACAACTTGTCAAACTAATTTTACTCCCTTTGATCCCTTTATGTGTCATCAAACCCAAAGAATCTTGGACAACGGTGTGAGCATCACGGAGTTCGACATCAACATTCCGACGCTCAATCCGTCATTTGAGGTAAGAAAATTTTGCCCATTTGAGGATTTTATGTTTAAATGAAAATTTAAAACATAACAAACTTTTTTCAGCCCTACCGCACTGCGGACATTAACACCGATCTACTGCACTACCTGCTGTCGTTTTTTCCCGACGATGAGATTGTAAGTTAATTTTGCGCTTTATACTACTTGTTTTTATATAGTGTAAGTAGCACCATAGAGTAATACGAGCGTAGCAGTAATAATTTGATTTTACTTACTTTATTAAATCATTAAACCAGCGTAATTTGACCAACGTATGCTACGCTTATTATCAATTTGTCACAAAAATGACCTATTTCTGACGCTTTATTACTCGTTCATCTATCTCTGGAACACATCAATAACTGACCTATGACTGATCTTGAGACACATCAAGGACCGATCTATGACTGATCTGTGAGACACATCAATGACTGATCTATGACTGATCTTGAGACACATCAATGACCTATCTATGACTGATCTGTGTGACACATCAATGACCGATCTATGACTGATCTATGAGACAAATCAATGACTGATCAATGACTGGTCTGTGAAACAAATCAATGACTACTCAATGACTGATCACTGACTGATCAATGACTGATCAATGACTGATCAATGACTGATCAATGACTGATTAATGACTGATCAATGACTGATCTATGACTGATCAATGACTGATCAATGACTGATCAATGACTTGTCAATGACTGATCAATGACTGATCAATGACTGATCAATGACTGATCAATGACTGATCAATGACTGATCAATGACTGATCAATGACTGATCCCTGACTGATCAATGACTGATCACTGACTGATCAATGACTGATCAATGACTGATCAATGAACGATCTATGACTGATCACTGACTGATCACTGACTGATCAATGACTGATCAATGACTGATCACTGACTGATCAATGACTGGTCAATCACTGATCAATGACTGATCAATGAACGATCTATGACTGATCAATGACTGATCAATGACTGATCTATGACTGATCAATGACTGATCACTGACTGATCAATGACTGATCACTGACTGATCAATGACTGATCAATGACTGATCAATGACTGATCAATGACTGATCAATGACTGATCAATGACTGATCAATGACTGATCAATGACTGATCAATGACTGATCACTGACTGATCAATGACTGATCACTGACTGATCAATGACTGATCAATGACTGATCAATGACTGATCAATGACTGATCTATGACTGATCAATGACTGATCAATGACTGATCTATGACTGATCAATGACTGATCACTGACTGATCAATGACTTGTCAATCACTGATCAATGACTGATCTATGACTGATCAATGACTGATCTATGACTGATCAATGACTGATCCATGACTAATCCATGACTGATGCCCTCAGCTCGAGCACGTCAGACTCTCAGCCGAGATGGAGCAGCGGCTTCACCACGTCTCCGTGGTGCCAATTTGGCGTCTGTCCCGCCTGCTCGGCTTCCTTCGCCGACAACTTGGCGGCGATTTCGGCGACGCAACGGGCGCCACCGCGGAGGCGCTCGAGCAGCCGCACGCCGCGGCCGCCACCGCCGCCGTTCGGGCGGCCGCCCTCGCCGCCAACACGTTGCGCAAGAAGGCGCTCGCCCTGGCCCGCTTCAGCCACCCGGATCTGGACGCTTCGCGAAGGACTCAAAAACTGGCGGCGACTTCCGTGGTCGGGCAGCAGCTCGTACAGAAGGAGGATTCTCTGGTGCAGCAGCAGCAGCGCCAGCTTCCCACTGATAAGGTCTGCTATCCTTAATCTCTTGCGGTGAACTCACTCACTCATTGAATCGCTCAATAATAAGTCTCTCAAATACTCATTCCCTCATAAACTCATAAACTCACTCAATCACTCAATCATTCAAAAACTCCCTCAATCACTCAATTATTTATAAACTCACTCAATCACACATAAAATCACTCAATCATTCATAAACTCACTCAATCAAACATAAAATCACTCAATCATTCATAAACTCACTAAATCATTCATGAACTCAATCAATCATTCATAAACTCAATCAATCATTCAAAAACTCACTCAATCATTCATAAACTCAAACAATCATTCATAAACTCACTCAATCATTCATGAACTCAATCAATCATTCATGAACTCAATCAATCATTCATAAACTCACTCAATCATTCATAAACTCACTCAATCATTCATAAACTCACTCAGTCATTCATAAACTCACTCAGTCATTCATAAAATCACTCTCAATCAGTCAAAAACTCACTGAATCATTCATAAACTCACTCAATAATTTATCAACTCACTCTCAATCAGTCAAAATCTCACTCAATCATTCATAAACTCACTCAATAATTTATCAACTCACTCTCAATCAGTCAAAAACTCACTCAATCATTCATAAATACTCACTCAATAATTTATCAACTCACTCTCAGTCACTCACTAAAAAACTCAACCAATCACTCATAAAATCAGTCAATCACATCAGACAATCAGTTATGAACGCAATCAATCACTCACTCATTCGCCGATTCACTCACTCATCTATTCCTTGGCAGCAGTCTCAGAAGTCTTCGCGACAGTCGCTGCAGCAGCCGCCGCCATCGTCGCATTCGTCGCCGAAAAAATCACCGCCCCCGCCGACACTCCAGCCGCAGCAGCAGCAGCAGCCGCAGTCGCAGCCCCAGAAGCGCAAACTTCGTAAATTCATCCTCGGCCCGCACCGCGGCCGCGCCAATCCAGACGTCAGCGACACCAACTCGGAGGTCTCGATCGATTCGATATGCGCGGAGCCAGCCGAGGAGGAGACCGCCTCGGTGCCGGCCAGCCGGTCCACCCTGACGATGCCGTCGGCTCTGCGCGCCGTCACCGACGCCGCAGCCAGGCAGTTCAACCGTCTGCTGCGGCCAGGACCGCCCTCGTTTCTGGACACCAGCAGCGAGGATGGCAGACCGGCCGGATCAAAGACGGCCCCGTCAACGGCATTGACTGAAGAATCTTTGACGGTCGCATCACGTGACACAGCCGGTTAGTTTAAGCTTGGGACCCGTCCTGATTTTTATAACAATTTAATTACAAAATATCCCGATTCAGACACGCAGTCCATTGGGGGAGGTCGGCACGTTGATTTTCTCCGATCTGGCGACAGCCCAGTCAAAGGTCGCGGCAAGGCGGAGGAGCAGCAATTTTCGCGACAGGTTGTGGCGCCCAGACGGGTGCTGGACAGTTTGCAGGCCGGCGAAGGAACTGCAGGTGATGATCTTTGCGAGCGCTGGCTAAGTGGAAGTAGATAGATTATGACAGATAGATAGATAGATAGATAGATAGATAGATAGATAGATAGATAGATAGATAGATAGATAGATAGATAGATAGATAGATAGATAGATAGATAGATAGATAGATAGATAGATAGATAGATAGATAGATAGATAGATAGATAGATAGATAGATAGATAGATAGATAGATAGATAGATAGATAGATAGATAGATAGATAGATAGATAGATAGATAGATAGATAGATAGATAGATAGATAGATAGATAGATAGATAGATAGATAGATAGATAGATAGATAGATAGATAGATAGATAGATAGATAGATAGATAGATAGATAGATAGATAGATAGATAGATAGATAGATAGATAGATAGATAGATAGATAGATAGATAGATAGATAGATAGATAGATAGATAGATAGATAGATAGATAGATAGATAGATAGATAGATAGATAGATAGATAGATAGATAGATAGATAGATAGATAGATAGATAGATAGATAGATAGATAGATAGATAGATAGATAGATAGATAGATAGATAGATAGATAGATAGATAGATAGATAGATAGATAGATAGATAGATAGATAGATAGATAGATAGATAGATAGATAGATAGATAGATAGATAGATAGATAGATAGATAGATAGATAGATAGATAGATAGATAGATAGATAGATAGATAGATAGATAGATAGATAGATAGATAGATAGATAGATAGATAGATAGATAGATAGATAGATAGATAGATAGATAGATAGATAGATAGATAGATAGATAGATAGATAGATAGATAGATAGATAGATAGATAGATAGATAGATAGATAGATAGATAGATAGATAGATAGATAGATAGATAGATAGATAGATAGATAGATAGATAGATAGATAGATAGATAGATAGATAGATAGATAGATAGATAGATAGATAGATAGATAGATAGATAGATAGATAGATAGATAGATAGATAGATAGATAGATAGATAGATAGATAGATAGATAGATAGATAGATAGATAGATAGATAGATAGATAGATAGATAGATAGATAGATAGATAGATAGATAGATAGATAGATAGATAGATAGATAGATAGATAGATAGATAGATAGATAGATAGATAGATAGATAGATAGATAGATAGATAGATAGATAGATAGATAGATAGATAGATAGATAGATAGATAGATAGATAGATAGATAGATAGATAGATAGATAGATAGATAGATAGATAGATAGATAGATAGATAGATAGATAGATAGATAGATAGATAGATAGATAGATAGATAGATAGATAGATAGATAGATAGATAGATAGATAGATAGATAGATAGATAGATAGATAGATAGATAGATAGATAGATAGATAGATAGATAGATAGATAGATAGATAGATAGATAGATAGATAGATAGATAGATAGATAGATAGATAGATAGATAGATAGATAGATAGATAGATAGATAGATAGATAGATAGATAGATAGATAGATAGATAGATAGATAGATAGATAGATAGATAGATAGATAGATAGATAGATAGATAGATAGATAGATAGATAGATAGATAGATAGATAGATAGATAGATAGATAGATAGATAGATAGATAGATAGATAGATAGATAGATAGATAGATAGATAGATAGATAGATAGATAGATAGATAGATAGATAGATAGATAGATAGATAGATAGATAGATAGATAGATAGATAGATAGATAGATAGATAGATAGATAGATAGATAGATAGATAGATAGATAGATAGATAGATAGATAGATAGATAGATAGATAGATAGATAGATAGATAGATAGATAGATAGATAGATAGATAGATAGATAGATAGATAGATAGATAGATAGATAGATAGATAGATAGATAGATAGATAGATAGATAGATAGATAGATAGATAGATAGATAGATAGATAGATAGATAGATAGATAGATAGATAGATAGATAGATAGATAGATAGATAGATAGATAGATAGATAGATAGATAGATAGATAGATAGATAGATAGATAGATAGATAGATAGATAGATAGATAGATAGATAGATAGATAGATAGATAGATAGATAGATAGATAGATAGATAGATAGATAGATAGATAGATAGATAGATAGATAGATAGATAGATAGATAGATAGATAGATAGATAGATAGATAGATAGATAGATAGATAGATAGATAGATAGATAGATAGATAGATAGATAGATAGATAGATAGATAGATAGATAGATAGATAGATAGATAGATAGATAGATAGATAGATAGATAGATAGATAGATAGATAGATAGATAGATAGATAGATAGATAGATAGATAGATAGATAGATAGATAGATAGATAGATAGATAGATAGATAGATAGATAGATAGATAGATAGATAGATA
>CATNEM010000223.1:715000-752374 GCA_950096795.1 Macrostomum cliftonense
TTCTCTATCTCTAACTCTATCTTCTCTATCTCTATCTCTATCTTCTCTATCTCTATCTCTATCTTCTCTATCTCTAACTCTATCTTCTCTATCTCTATCTCTATCTTCTCTATCTCTAACTCTATCTTCTCTATCTCTAACTCTATCTTCTCTATCTCTATCTCTATCTTCTCTATCTCTAACTCTATCTTCTCTATCTCTATCTCTATCTTCTCTATCTCTATCTCTATCTTCTCTATCTGTATCTCTATCTTCTCTATCTCTAACTCTATCTTCTCTATCTCTAACTCTATCTCTATCTCTATCTTCTCTATCTCTAACTCTATCTCTATCTCTATCTTCTCTATCTCTAACTCTATCTTCTCTATCTCTAACTCTATCTTCTCTATCTCTATCTCTATCTTCTCTATCTATATCTCTATCTTCTCTATCTCTATCTGACTCCTTTCTCCTTTCTTCCTTTCTTCCTTCTCTACCTCTCCGCCCTCTCCCTCTCTCTCCATGGCTGAGTGCTCCAGTAAATATATTCAGCCGACCCCAATCAACCCTAGAACACTGGCCACGAGGCGCTTCTCAATCTGAGGCAGCGCCTGATGCGAGCTGGCCACAACCAGAGCCAGAGTCCCGGCTCGTCCGAGACCTTTCAAGGCCGAAGCTCGCACAAGCAGCTGGGGCAGAATCAGCCAGACGAGTCTTTCTGGAAGTTGCAAAGAAGCGTTGAGTCAAAAAAGACCCTTCAAGACGTTGAAACATTGTAAGAAACCAATTTTGCATTTTTGAGAAATACATTGCTGACCCACACCAAAGCGCAGCATTTAACTTGCAGTTCAAAAGCAGCCAAACGACGCCAGCAGAAGCGGCTAGATAGTCAGAGCCAGCAGAATCAGCGCACCAACCCTTGGGCCTGGTACGGCCAGCTCAACACGGGATACGCGCTCAAAACGGATGAGGCGCAGAAATTCCAACTGTTCCGCGGCATGGACTACGTCAATTGGATGCTGCCTGTGCCCCCTGTGATGGACAAGCCGTATAACGGTCAGGCGCTGTGCTGGCTGGAGGTGGTCAACTCCTGCCCCACCCCATGTAACTCCTGCCCCAACCCCATGTAACTCCTGCCCCGACCCCATATAACTCCTGCCCCAACCCCATAAAACTCCTGCCCCAACCCCATATAACTCCTGCCCCAACCCCATATAACTCCTGCCTCAACCCCATGTAACTCCTGCCCCGACCCCATATAACTCCTGCCTCAACCCCATGTAACTCCTGCCCCGACCCCATATAACTCCTGCCCCAACCCCATGTAACTCCTGCCCCAACCCTATAAAACTCCTGCCCCAACCCCATGTAACTCCTGCCCTAACCCCATGTAACTCCTGCCCCGACCCCATGTAACTCCTGCCCCAACCCCATGTAACTCCTGCCCCGACCCCATATAACTCCTGCCTCAACCCCATGTAACTCCTGCCCCAACCCCATATAACTCCTGCCCCAACCCCATGTAACTCCTGCCCCGACCCCATGTAACTCCTGCCCTAACCCCATGTAACTCCTGCCCCGACCCCATGTAACTCCTGCCCCAACCCCATGTAACTCCTGCCCCGACCCCATATAACTCCTGCCCCAACCCCATATAACTCCTGCCCCAACCCCATATAACTCCTGCCCCAACCCCATATAACTCCTGCCCCAACCCCATGTAACTCCTGCCCCAACCCTATAAAACTCCTGCCCCAACCCCATGTAACTCCTGCCCTAACCCCATGTAACTCCTGCCCCAACCCCATATAACTCCTGCCCCGACCCCATATAACTCCTGCCCCAACCCCATGTAACTCCTGCCCCAACCCTATAAAACTCCTGCCCCAACCCCATGTAACTCCTGCCCTAACCCCATGTAACTCCTGCCCCGACCCCATGTAACTCCTGCCCCAACCCCATGTAACTCCTGCCCCAACCTCCATATAACTCCTGCCCCAAACCCATAAAACTCCTGCCCCAACTCCATGATAAACTCCTGAACAATGCCGCCCCCCACTCCCGCAGAGGCCACCGACCGAAATCATCCGCGCACCGCCTGGCACGACGTTGGCTGCGTTGTCCGCGGCCAGGCCGCCCGCGACGTTGCCCGGCATTTTATCGAGCGCTGGAATTACTCGCGCAACAGGTGCGGCGGCTTCTGGCAGCCCGTGCTGGTGCCAAAAACGACTAGCCATCAGTTCCACCAGCCCCAGCCTCATCAGCAGCCGCAGCAGCAGCAGCAGGCCGAGCAGCAGCCGGACGGAGCCGACCAGCTGGACGACGGGAGTCTGACATCGGAGCTCAACAACCTGAGCAATTCGGGCGCCAGAGGCGGAGTCGGCAGGCAGCAGCGGCACCGCTCGTCATTTCTTTTGAAGACCGGCGCGGGGGCGCCCGACGACGATCTGGAAGCCAGCAACACCGTACGAGGCCGAGGCAGCGAAGGTGCCGGCATCATGTACAGCGGTGGCGGCGCAGGCAGCGGCTTTGGTGGCGGCGTCGGACGGAGCACCCGGCCCCGGGTGAAAGCGAAGCGCTGGCTGGCGCCGCCGTCGCACTGTCGAGTTCGAATCCTGCGCAGCCTGGGCTTCTGGTCGGGCGGCCTTTCTGTGCCCGAGAACAGCATCCGGCAGGCTTATCATTACGTAATCAACAAGGCTGAACATTATCTGTACATTGAAAACCAGTTCTTCATCTCCTGCTGCCTGCCTGGCAATCAAATTAGTCAGCGCCGTCAGCAGCGCGACTTTATGCAGGTGCAGAACAACCTGTCCTGGTCTTTGTTCCGTAAAATTGTTGAAATGCATCGACTTGGCCGGCCGTTTCGCGTCTATCTGGTGCTGCCCAATCTGCCGATGTTCACTAGCGAGCAGGTGGACGACGGGGTGCTGTCGCCTCCGGTGCTCATGGTGATGCACCATGTTTATTCATCACTGTTTAGGGGCGGCGCTTCTCTGTTTGATCGGCTGAGAGAGCTGGACATCAAGCCTTCCAGGTGAGTGGCTCGCTGGCGCGACAGAGCGAGTTGGAGTTCCTTTACCCATGAGAAGGAAGTTTTTTGACTGTCTGTCTGTCTGTCTGTCTGTCTGTCTGTCTGTCTGTGTGTCTGTCTGCCTGCCTGCCTGCCTGCCTGCCTGCCTGTCTGTGTGTCTGTCTGTCTGTGTGTCTGTGTGTCTGTGTGTCTGTGTGTCTGTCTGTCTGTCTGTCTGTCTCTCTGTCTGTTTTTTTGCATTCTACATATTTAACCGCAATCCCTTCGCCACAGTTACGTGTCAGTTTGCTCGCTTCGCAACTGGGCTCGACAGCCATCCGGGCAGCTGGTCACCGAGCAGGTCTACGTGCACAGCAAACTGATAATCGCGGACGACTCCATGTGCATCATCGGATCGGCCAACATCAACGACCGCTCGCTGTTAGGCGACTGCGACTCGGAGCTCGCGGGTTTATTCGAGGACGCCGGCGACGATCTCCGACCTGGCGTTTGGAAAAGCGGCCGAGTTCACATTGGCCGATTCGCCGGCTCCCTGCGGCGCTACTTGATGCGGGAGCATCTGGGAATCACGGCGGCTGCCACCGCCGCCGCTGAAGCCACCGCGGCCATAGCGAAAAATGCAGCAGCAGCGGCCGCCGCAGCAGCAGCCGCCGCGGCCGAAAGTACCGGCGATCCAGCGAAGGATGCATCCAAAGCGGCAGCAGCCGAGGCTGCGGCTGCGGCGGCGGCAGCGGCGGCTGCGGCACAGCCGGACCCTGGAGTGCTACTAGAGGACCCAACGGATGATGCTGTCTTTCACAATGTCTGGAATAAAACTGCGAAGCGGAATCGACAGATTTACGAGAAGGTTTGGCTGGTCCAGGGCTTATCCTTGTCTCTATTTCATTTTCTCTGGGCTCTGCTGTTCTGTAACAGTTCCTGCTGATTTTCTAAACATATCCTAGAGCAGTCTCTCTCTCCTTAATGTACGTTCTTTCATATTCTCTGCCCTATTTCCCTTTCAGATTGTACAGCCTCTTATTTACTGACCTGCTTCCTTCTCTCACACAATGTACACCATGAGTTATTTCCTGCCCCGCTGTCTCCTTAGTGTACATTTATAAATCTCATTGGCCCTCGTTTTCCGCCACAATGTACAACGCTCTCGGATGTTCTGTGCGGTTGCCGTTTCTACCTATTTACGCTCGTACATCTTCCCCAGCATAGTTTGCGAGCGTATGCTCTTATTTTCATTAATACCCCTTGCGCTGAACAACAAATTTAGCAGAGGTACTAATAAATTCTAGAAATCAGGGCCATTTTTTCGAAAAAAAATGTTGCACGATCAAAAGTAGGCCTAAAAGAACAAAATTTTTACTAATTTTCTCCATGCTGAAATTTAAGAAAACTTCGTACGCGACAGACCTCAAGCAATCCTCATGCACTTGAAGCAGCGGGCTGTCAAAATAATTATTTCAACTCCAGCAAGCCGTGCCAGTGAAAGTAAGCAATAAACTTGATTGGCAATGGCCGCCTAGAGAAAATTTATGCGCTGGCAGTCGCTCCCGTCCGGCTTAAGGGCCCCCCTGCCACTTCAGCAACCCCAATGCCGAAATTTTCCCAGCTTTTACATAAATTCAAAAAACTTTTTTTCCGCTGCATTTAGAATTTTCTTTTTTTGGCTGGGGCTTTAAACATTTTTGTAATCTCGCCTATGACAATTCACGTGTTCAATTTTTTCTTTGAGTTTAACTCTTTAGTTTTTTAATTTAAGCGTAAGCTATTGTTCTTAAAAATGACTTGTTCATTCCATGCCGCCATAATTTGCACCCAAAATCATAACGCCCTTGTTGCTGTGAGTGTGTATTTTGTATTTTATGCGGCATATGTAGTCAATGTACTTTCTACACTAAACTTGTCCAGTTTAGTGTAGGCACCAGTCCTCTCCCAATGTACAGTCCAAACTTCTGACCCATTATGTACATTCGGAACTTCTAAGCCCAAATATACAGCCAAAACTTCTCTGCCCCACAATGTGCATTGGAAACTTTTGACTCAAAATGTACAGTAAAAATTTCTGCCCGGAATGTAAAGGCTAACTTTCTGCCCTCCCGTTCACCACTCGCCCAAAATGCGCGCTATTGTGCTCTAATCAGGAAAGTTCTCTAACCTACTCGTCTCGACATGCAAGTTTATTTCACTCTTCCCCCAAACGGCGCAGGTGTTTCGCACCTATCCGAACAACTCAATCAGCTTCGACGATCTGAACGAGTATCTCAGACATCCGGGTTTGGCCCAGACGAATCCAATCGCTGCTGAGCAACTGTTAGAGCAGGTGCGAGGTCACCTGGTCGAGCATCCGCCTGATTTTCTGAGCCAGCACAATCTCGACTTGTCGGCGCTGGGCACACGCAGCGCCGCCATAGCCAAGAAGATGGCGCCGAGGGTGTGGAATGCGATCTGGATGTAATTTCTGTATTAGTCTGAAAGAAATTTGTTGCCGTATACCGAGCGTAGGATTTACAGAGTTAATTAGAATTTTGTGTTTTATGTGTGACCCACTTACTAACAAACTTACACTCTAGGTAGTATTATCTAGTGCTTTAGAAAATTCTTACTACAAAATAAAAGTACAGGGCTGCTATGTCTCGTGTTCTAGTCTAAAGAAACGCACTGTGCGTTATCTGTTTAATAATAATAAGCAAATTTATGTTTTCAATCTTTATTTCAATGTTCGGTCGACTCTGTACTGTCAATATTCTGTACTGTCTGCTCTTTGAGTGGTTTCTTAGTACATCCCCAGCCTTCCTCTGATCTCTTCTCCTCATTTTTCAATTATACCACCTTCTTCTCTTTCCTTCCTTTTCTTTATTTGGGTCTTTGGCTACCACAACTTACCGGATGCCATCACACCATTAGTGGTCCGATCACAATGCAGATCCGGTTCCCATCTCGCTTGACCCTCTGGAAATCTTCCAGCATCGCCGCATCGTCTATATTGATTTCCAACCTTATTGCCGGGTTCTCACACTTTCTACTGATTCGACTTGAGTGCGTCAAGTTAGAAAAGTTGATTGACACATTAGGCTAAAGCGTGCGCGGCGCTTAATTATAGCTTGATGAAGTTAATCCTCCATGCAGCCGATTGATTTCAGAGAGAAATGAAAGTGAGACTGGTCTTCATCCGAACTGGACAACTTGGCTGCACTTTTACTTTGAGTCATCCGTTTTGCTGCTCATTGATTTTTCTGTTCGGCGATATTTCTTAACTACACATTTAACTCAAATTTTAATTTAGCTTCTTCAAGTTACATTTTACATTTTTCTCATTATTGATAGAATCTATTGATCTGACAACTAGGGGCGGCGGTCCAATTGATCTGAAAATAAAGGGCAGCTCTCCTATTTATTGATCTGAGATTGAGGCAAGGACCACTAGGAAGTCACTTTAAAAGTCCTTAGATTGAGGTACGACGGTCCTATTGGTCTGATAACTAGGTGCAGCGGTCCTATTGATCTGAGAATGAGGGGTGGCGGTGGTCTTATTTATCTGAGAATGAGGAGCGGCGGTCCTATTGATCTGAGAATGAGGGGTGGCGGTGGTCTTATTTATCCGAGAATGAGGAGCGGCGGTCCTATTGATCTGAGAATGAGGGGTGGCGGTCCTATTGATTTGAGAATGAGGAGCGGCGGTCCTATTGATCTGAGAATGAGGGGTGGCGGTGGTCTTATTTATCTGAGAATGAGGGGCGGCAGTCCTATTGATCTGAGAATGAGGGATGGCGGTCCTATTGATCTGAGAATGAGGGGTGGCGGTGGTCTTATTTATCTGAGAATGAGGAGCGGCGGTCCTATTGATCTGAGAATGAGGGGTGGCGGTCCTATTGATCTGAGAATGAGGGGTGGCGGTGGTCTTATTTATCTGAGAATGAGGAGTGGCGGTCCTATTGATCTGAGAATGAGGGGTGGCGGTCCTATTGATCTGAGAATGAGGGGTGGCGGTGGTCTTATTTATCTGAGAATGAGGAGCGGCGGTGGTCTTATTGATCTGAGAATGAGGAGCGGCGGTGGTCTTATTTATCTGAGAATGAGGAGCGGCGGTCCTATTGATCTGAGAATGAGGGGCGGCGGTCCTATTGATCTGAGAATGAGGGGTGGCGGTGGTCTTATTTATCTGAGAATGAGGGGCGGCAGTCCTATTGATCTGAGAATGAGGGATGGCGGTCCTATTGATCTGAGAATGAGGGGTGGCGGTGGTCTTATTTATCTGAGAATGAGGAGCGGCGGTGGTCTTATTTATCTGAGAATGAGGGGCGGCAGTCCTATCGATCTGAGAATGAGGGATGGCGGTCCTATTGATCTGAGAATGAGGGGTGGCGGTGGTCTTATTTATCTGAGAATGAGGGGCGGCAGTCCTATTGATCTGAGAATGAGGGGCGGCGGTCCGATTGATCTGAGAATGAGGGCTGGCGGTGGTCTTATTTATCTGAGAATGACGTTGGCAGTCCGATTATTTTTATAATTTTTTATTTTTAATCGTAGCTCTATCGATCGGTTAGCTTTTTAGACCGATGTCGATTGATAAAAGCAAGTTCAACTTCCAAAAGTTCCCCGGGTTCGCACGAATCTCTTATATATTCGGACAGATAGCTGAGCAGTCGAGAGAAACCAGCTGTTCTAGTGTTATCTTTATTCACTGGGCGCAGGCTCTGGAGAACTCTGTTATTACACGTTTCTTCATTTGCAAGCCTCGCTGAATACTTCGCTGTCGATAAGCCTGGGTGATGCAGAGAAGAAAGTGTTTGTTGATAGATGATTCGGCTGGGATGGCTGTCTCAAGTACATTGCTGTGCGCGCCAAGTCATGCAGACATGAGAAGAGCCCAATTTTTCCGCCTGCAGAATCACCGAGCATGGATGATGAGGTGTGGAGCGTGCGTCGTCTAAAGAAAGAGGCTGTTTAGTTTCTCCTATCAGCATGGGGCATATTAATTTTTATTCATTAGTGCTATTATTTAAGTTTGTAAACATTATTTTGTAAACACCCACGTTGTTTTTTTTAAAAGTCTAATTGAACCCTTCGTTATCTACGTATTCATTAATTAGAAATACACACCGGCACCTTTTTTCCCTCTTGACTGACCTATTAAATCTTCTCGATGCAATAAAGCAGAACTTTTCCCAAAGGGATCACAGTTGCTGAGAGGCTCAGCGGCTCTCTCAGCCAATGAGTGCGACCGCTTCTAAATCCTCAGCTCAGGCGGAGGATATTTAGACTGCTTGGCGACTGCATAGCGGCGAAGGATTCACAACAGTCACATGACTTCAGCCTTGGTCAAGCGCTTGGGATAGATTGACTTCTGCAAGAGAGGTGAGAAAAAGTAGATTCTTCACATTAAAGATCCAGTTAGATAGATTGGATAGCTATAGATAGATAGATAGATAGATAGATAGATAGATAGATAGATAGATAGATAGATAGATAGATAGATAGATAGATAGATAGATAGATAGATAGATAGATAGATAGATAGATAGATAGATAGATAGATAGATAGATAGATAGATAGATAGATAGATAGATAGATAGATAGATAGATAGATAGATAGATAGATAGATAGATAGATAGATAGATAGATAGATAGATAGATAGATAGATAGATAGATAGATAGATAGATAGATAGATAGATAGATAGATAGATAGATAGATAGATAGATAGATAGATAGATAGATAGATAGATAGATAGATAGATAGATAGATAGATAGATAGATAGATAGATAGATAGATAGATAGATAGATAGATAGATAGATAGATAGATAGATAGATAGATAGATAGATAGATAGATAGATAGATAGATAGATAGATAGATAGATAGATAGATAGATAGATAGATAGATAGATAGATAGATAGATAGATAGATAGATAGATAGATAGATAGATAGATAGATAGATAGATAGATAGATAGATAGATAGATAGATAGATAGATAGATAGATAGATAGATAGATAGATAGATAGATAGATAGATAGATAGATAGATAGATAGATAGATAGATAGATAGATAGATAGATAGATAGATAGATAGATAGATAGATAGATAGATAGATAGATAGATAGATAGATAGATAGATAGATAGATAGATAGATAGATAGATAGATAGATAGATAGATAGATAGATAGATAGATAGATAGATAGATAGATAGATAGATAGATAGATAGATAGATAGATAGATAGATAGATAGATAGATAGATAGATAGATAGATAGATAGATAGATAGATAGATAGATAGATAGATAGATAGATAGATAGATAGATAGATAGATAGATAGATAGATAGATAGATAGATAGATAGATAGATAGATAGATAGATAGATAGATAGATAGATAGATAGATAGATAGATAGATAGATAGATAGATAGATAGATAGATAGATAGATAGATAGATAGATATATAGATAGATAGATAGATAGATAGATAGATAGATAGATAGATAGATAGATAGATAGATAGATAGATAGATAGATAGATAGATAGATAGATAGATAGATAGATAGATAGATAGATAGATAGATAGATAGATAGATAGATAGATAGATAGATAGATAGATAGATAGATAGATAGATAGATAGATAGATAGATAGATAGATAGATAGATAGATAGATAGATAGATAGATAGATAGATAGATAGATAGATAGATAGATAGATAGATAGATAGATAGATAGATAGATAGATAGATAGATAGATAGATAGATTGATAGATAGATAGATAGATAGATAGATAGATAGATAGATAGATAGATAGATAGATAGATAGATAGATAGATTGATAGATAGATAGATAGATAGATAGATAGATAGATAGATTGATAGATAGATTGATAGATAGATAGATAGATAGATAGATAGATAGATAGATAGATAGATAGATAGATAGATAGATAGATAGATAGATAGATAGATAGATAGATAGATAGATAGATAGATAGATAGATAGATAGATAGATAGATAGATAACAGGCGTATAGTTGCAGCACATGCATAGGCTAGTTAGTCTCTTAGACCTCTAAATTGATTTTGCGCTGTGTTTTATCCCAAAGACATGTCACAGTGATATTTCGTATGGGGGCCGGCCGCCTGAAGATAACTCAGACATCAAAGGATGCTTCCTGCCCTGTGACACTTATCCTGGGCAAAGAGTGCAAGCCAGATTCTTTAATTAGTAATTTCCCAGTAAAGGCGAACCAGCAAGCCATCTTTCTTTACCCAAGACATCGCTAATTTCAGCTCACGATCCGAATGTCATCAGCCGTTATCGCAACGGGCACCAACGAACTGGCCGTGAATATGGTGTCATTTGTGCAGCCGCAGCACTACGCCACCACCGCTGCGACCAACGACGCCGCTGCCGCCGCCAAAGACAGTCGCGAGGCCTTCCAATTGGCAACAACGTTCCTGGCCTTCTACCTGACTGGTTTCGTCTCCATTCTCGGCATCGTCGGCAACGCCCTGTCCTTCGTGGTACTTCAACGAGCCAGCCGGCCGCGCCGCTGCCCGCTGTTCAGCATCCTGTCCGCGCTGTGCCTCGTTGACGCCGTCTTCATCCTAGCCAACTTTCTCATCAACGTACTCGGCGTGTTCTACGAATACCACCAGGTTGGCAGCCGGTGGTTGTACGATCTCTACCTGACTCACGGCTACGCTGTGAAGTACGTCATGCCAGTGTGCTACACCATGCAGATGGCCTCCATCTACATCACCCTGCTGGTGTCGTTTGAACGCTACAACGCCGTCTGTCGTCCTCTGTCGCTGGTTCGCGGCGCGAATCAACCGCCGCCGTCTCGGCGTTCAATGATGCGCAACCTCAGCCTGGTGCTGCTATTCAGCGGCCTGTACAACGCGCCGAAGTACTTCGAGCTGGTAGTGGACACCTGTCCAGTTGGCGAAGAATTGCAGGCCGACGATCAGCAGAAGCGGCTGCTGATGAGCCGGTCGCTCAGTCTGTTCGGCTGCTACCACTCAGTCAACGAGTCGGCGGGCGTCGAAGCCTGCAAGCCGTTCAAGTACACTTACAGACCGGCGCCCTGGCTGCGGCAAGACAACACCACAGCAACGGGCGCGTACGAGATAGTGTACACGGGTGTCATGTACACAGTGTTCTACTTTGTGCTGCCCGTTGCGGCTATCACTGTGTCCAATGTGCGAATCGCCGTCTGCCTTCGACGCAACATCAAAGCGTGGCGCAGCGCCGGCAGAAATCAGGAGAAAGAGGTGATTTTTTGGTGTCTTTGAGGTTGGCGCGTTTTGATGGTGCCTGTCAGCTTGTTGCTGTTGCGTTTGTGTGGCAGCCTAGTGTTTAAGGTTGCCAGTTAGCCTTTTCTATCAGAGTTGTTTTAAAGGAAGATTGCCAGTTTGAAAAGGCTGTTTGCTTTAGAAGGTTGCCTGGTTTAAAAGGTTTTCGATTTTAGAAAGTTGTCGGTTTTAGAAAGTTGTCTGTTTTAGAAAGTTGTCGGTTTTAGAAAGTTGTCTGTTTTAGAAAGTTGTCGGTTTTAGAAAGTTGTCTGTTTTAGAAAGTTGTCGGTTTTAGAAAGTTGTCGGTTTTAGAAAAATGTCGGTTTTAGAAAGTTGTCGGTTTTAGAAAAATGTCGGTTTTAGAAAGTTGTCGGTTTTAGAAAGTTGTCGGTTTTAGAAAAATGTCGGTTTTAGAAAATTGTCGGTTTTAGAAAGTTGTCGGTTTTAGAAAGTTGTCGGTTTTAGAAAAATGTCGGTTTTAGAAAGTTGTCGGTTTTAGAAAAATGTCGGTTTTAGAAAGTTGTCGGTTTTAGAAAGTTGTCGGTTTTAGAAAGTTGTCGGTTTTAGAAAGTTGTCGGTTTTAGAAAGTTGTCGGTTTTAGAAAAATGTCGGTTTTAGAAAGTTGTCGGTTTTAGAAAAATGTCGGTTTTAGAAAGTTGTCGGTTTTAGAAAGTTGTCGGTTTTAGAAAGTTGTCGGTTTTAGAAAGTTGTCGGTTTTAGAAAGTTGTCTGTTTTAGAAAGTTGTCGGTTTTAGAAAGTTGTCGGTTTTAGAAATTTTTCGGTTTTAGAAGGTTGTCTGTTTTAGAAAGTTGTCGGTTTTAGAAAAATGTCGGTTTTAGAAAGTTGTCGGTTTTAGAAAGTTGTCGGTTTTAGAAAGTTGTCGGTTTTAGAAAGTTGTCTGTTTAACAAGACTGTCGGTTTTAGAAGTTTGTCGGTTTTAGAAGGTTGTCTGTTTAACAAGACTGTCGGTTTTAGAACGTTTTCGTTTTTAGAAGGTTGTCTGATTTAGAAGGTAGTCGGTTTTAGAAGGTTGTCGTTTTTAGTAGGTTGTCTGATTTAGAAGGTTGTCGGTTTTGAAAGTTTTTCATTTTTAGAAAGTTGTCGGTTTTAGAAGTTTGTCGCTTATAGAAGGTTGCCTGATTTAGAAGGTTGTCGGTTTTAGAAATTTGTCGGTTTTAGAAAGTTGTGGTTTTTAATAGGTTGCCTGTCTTTTTAAATGCTTCCTTATTTCAACGGCTGTCTGACATAAAATCTTGTCAGCTTTATAATGCATATTAGGTCTCCAAGTACGCATAAAACTAAATCAAATTTTCGGATTTTTTTCGATCAAGTTAAGATTCTAGTTAAGAAAAAAAGTTTATTTAAAACCCAAACCCATTGAGTGCCTATTGCACTATAATTGATTTGTTGATCAGCGCTTGCGTGAAAACAGAGAGCTACTTGAGCTGCGGTTAATCTAGTGCAATGGGCCCAATCGTTAACTCGGTTGCTGATCCAAATTCCATGCCCGTATTTAGTCCTCCGAAGAGACAGGAGACCAAAAAGCGACCGAAATTGTAGCTAATCCTTCAAAACTTGAGGACTTAGACGGACTCCGCAACTCGGGGAGCACCTTCCAACGCTTCATCGACGCACTCTTTCGCGACCTCGACTGCGCCATCACTTACGTCGACGACATTTTAGTGCACAGCAAATCACTGGAAGACCATCATCGAGACATCCAGGCTGTTCTTCAAAAGCTGCACAAGGAGGGGCTACGCATACAGCCGGCGAAATGCCAATTCTACCAGGACAAGATCGAGTTCCTAGGACATCTCATCTCGTCCGCTGGAATACAACCAATACCCGCACGCGTCGAGGCACTTCGCCGGTTAGCCCCGCCCTCAGACTTCAAGAGCCTGCAACGAGTCCTCGGAATGTTCGGTTTCTACCAACGCCACATTTCCAACTACGCCAGTATCGTGCAACCGCTACGAACATTATCTGAGCTAGACTACCATTGGACACCGGACCACGAAGCAGCCTTCGATGCCCTGCGGAGCAGCCTCGAGACAGCCGTCACGTTGGCCTTCCCGGACTCCGCGGCCGCATTTTCCATAACAACAGATGCCAGCTCCTTCGCCCTTGGCGCCAGCTTACACCAGGTCGTAGACGGAGATTCCACACCCATCGCATTTTATTCGAGAAAGCTCACCAAGACGGAGACCTCCTACAGCGCATTCGACCGCGAACTCCTCGGGGTGTTCGCCGCAGTCAAGGCCTGGCGCCACATCATCCATGGGCATCCAACAACCGTTTTTTGCGATCACAAGCCGCTCATCGGCGCGTTCCACAGCAACAAGGAGCGACTTTCGGATCGGCAACAGCGACAACTCGCCACCATCTCCGAGTACATCACCGACATCATCCACATTCCTGGTGACAAAAACGTAGTCGCTGACAGTTTATCACGAGACACCACTCGGCCGGACGAGGCAAGGGTGAACGCTACCAGCTCGGAAACACTAGAACTGCCAGCCGACCTTCCAGCGATCGCAAGGGCGCAGCGCGATGCGGGATTCGCGGCCGACGACCGCTACCGCCCGTTCGACATCGGCTTGACTGACTGCCCACTGTACTGCGAGACATCGCAGCCGAATCCTCGGCCGTACGTCCCAGAGCGCCTGCGTCAGCAGATCGTCCTCTCATTGCACAACATCTTGCACCCAGGCATCAAAGCTACCCTGCGTTTAGTCGCCCATCGGTTCTTCTGGCCCTGTATGAAGTCAGATGTACAGCGTTGGACGTCAGAATGCACTGAATGTCAAGCGGCAAAAGTTGGTCGCCACGTGCGTCGCCCATTACACCACCTGCCGTCGCCGACACAACGTTTCACCACCGTTCACATCGATCTAGTTGGCCCACTTCCACCGCCAGACAGCACTGATTCAACCCCCCAGCCGCGCTACCTCCTGACGATGATAGACTCCTACACCCGCTGGATTGAGGCCATCCCCCTGCACACTATCACCAGCATGGCAGTCGCACAAGCCTTTGTGAGCAACTGGGTTTGCCGTTTCGGCCCACCTCTAACGTTGATCACAGACCAAGGAGCACAATTTCGCTCAGAGCTGATGGCAAATCTGGTGACCCTTCTCGGAGTTCATCACATCCGCACATCCGCATACAACCCTAAGGCCAACGGCATGATCGAGCGGGTCCATCGCACGCTGAAGGCCAGCCTGAGAGCTCGAGGTCACTGCTGGCTGACTCAGCTGCCCATCGTTTTGTACGGTCTGCGGATCAACCCGGACGACAAGGGTCATTCGCCTTTCTCCATCGTGACTGGCGAGCAACCCATGGTCCCGCCGATCGTCACCGACGACTCCGACCAACGCCAGCTCTCAACCCGACTGCACGACCTTTTTTTCCCCTACCGCTTCCCGCGGACGCGCAAGCAGCCGGTACATCTGCCCTCCGATCTGCAGTCGTGCGACTATGTGTGGCTCCGCGTGGACCGCGTTCGACACCCGCTGGAGGCGCCGTATCAAGGACCGTACAAGGTGCTGCGCCGATCAGACCACACGGCAACCCTCGAAATCAAAGGCAAGCCGCAAGCCGTATCCATCGAGAGACTTAAGCCAGCCGTTCTGCCGGACAGTCAACGGCAGACGCGATCAATGACTCCTGCCGCGCAACCAGACCGCCCGCCTCTACCCGATAACCCACCGCCAGTACCTGTCCGGCGAGTTCGCTTTTCTGACGACCCCATAGTTCACGTTTTTTGCAAATAACTAATAATTTCAACTAATAAGCTCACGTCCTTGTTGTGCTTGTTGTCGCGTTTCCTGGACTAGATACGAGCTAGATACCTCTCTCCGTTAGGGGGGAGTGTTGTAGCATTCTTAATCAACAAGAATTAACGCATAGTTACTTACATTGTAATTATCTCGCTTTTGCTCACCCATAGACATTTCTGTACCCTCTAAATTATTAAATAGACGCGCACAGCCCCATTCACGGCTTACCCCTCAAGATTCGTTCCACACCAAATAAAAAGACTTGTAGCAAGGCTACAGTTCCATCATTTTACACAATACTTAAGAAAGTAGATTGGACATTATTAATTTTCTATGAGATTTCCGACGTACTAGTAAGTAAATGTAAGTCGGATAGTGTACATCAGAAAGTGTACATTATTTTGTGTACATACCATGGTCTTACAAAATGATGGTGCAAAAGAAATTACACTGCAGACAGTTTAAAATAAATTTTAATTAATGATGCAGTTTAAACTACCAATTATATGGCCTTCATTAATTTTTAGAATAATCGAAATCATAAACTTGGGGGAGCATTAGTTTTGGGTACGTGAGATTTTAGGGTAGAGATTTAAAATTTCTAACTTTTGAAAAAAATTGGCATTGTAAAAGTACACTATTTTTTCGCTGTTTACTTTGAAATTCTGCACTTCAATATTATGTACTTTTGCAGTTGGCCTTAATGGCTCAAATTATTCAATAATTGATTCTTCATCAGGTTCAGCTGACCTACGTATCGCTGGCCATAGTGATCAGCTTCTACCTGTTCATGCTCCCCAATGTCATTCTGACCACGGTGGACGTTCTGGGAAATTCTTCGGCTTTGGGCGAGAGGCACGAAGCCCAGCTGACTATAGCCGCCACCAACTTTCTCGTGCTGATCAATTCCTGCCTGAACTTCGTGCTCTATTGCGTCATCGGCAAGCGATTTCGCAACGGACTTCGCGATTTGCTCTGTTCGTGCAGGCGGCATCAGAGACCGCGCAATAGGGAGTCGGTGATGAACTCGGCTGTCATTGACGACGGAACTCGGCGGGACCATTTTGAGCTGCAACCTCTGCGCTGACTGACTGACTGACTGACTGACTGACTGGCTGACTGACTGACTGGCTGACTGACTGACTGACTGACTGACTGACTGACTGACTGACTGACTGACTGACTGACTGACTGACTGACTGACTGACAGGATGACAGGATGAGTGACTGACTGACTGACTGACTGACTGACTGACTGACTGACTGACTGACTGACTGACTGACTGACTGACTGACTGACTGACTGACTGACAGGATGACAGGATGAGTGACTGACTGACTGACTGACTGACTGACTGACTGACTGACTGACTGACTGACTGACTGACTGACTGACTGACTGACAGAATGAGTGACTGACAGAATAAGTGACTGACTGACTGACTGACTGACTGACTGACTGACTGACTGACAGGATGACAGGATGAGTGACTGACTGACTGACTGACTGACTGACTGACTGACTGACTGACTGACTGACTGACTGACAGGATGACAGGATGAGTGACTGACTGACTGACTGACTGACTGACTGACTGACTGACTGACTGACTGACTGACAGGATGACAGGATGAGTGACTGACTGACTGACTGACTGACTGACTGACTGACTGACTGACTGACTGACAGAATGAGTGACTGACAGAATGAGTGACTGACTGACTGACTGACTGACTGACTGACTGACTGACTGACTGACTGACTGACTGACTGACTGACTGACTGACTGACTGACTGACTGACTGACTGACTGACTGACTGACTGACTGACTGACTAACAGGGTGAGTGACTGACTGACTGACTGACTGACTGACTGACAGGGTGAGTGACTGATTTACTAGAAGACTTAAAGGAAGCTATTTTTTTAGAATTAGTCTAAAAAGTAATTTTATAAAATCCTGCAAATAAATCAACTCTCTTTGTATAAAAAACTCAATCGTCTATTTTACACAGACATTATTCTCGCCGCAATTTTTCATTTGTCAGTTCGCAGGAAGTTGCTTTCAGGCCTGACTATAATGCATTGGTTTTGCATACCTAATTGCCATTCTGAGAAGGCAAGCACCAGCTAGAGAAAAAATTCAATGTAAATGGCGGCCATACTGTTGTACATCACTGGTGTCGCACGCATTGGAGTTACGAAATTTTTACCTTTTTGAATTCATAAGGAAGCTCATTCTTTACTATTTCTAGCATTAAACTGGCTCAAATCATGAACTGTGAGTGGCATAATATATTTGCAAAATAGAAATATTTTTGTTAGTGTGACCACATTCACACCAAATTAGATTTGAAAAGAGCTAATGCAAGTAAGCGAGCCAAAAGCGCTTTTCGTTGTACTGAACATTGATTGGGGGTCTACATTAGAGATCTACATTATAGAATTATTTGATAGGTCTTGGGGATGGGTGTTAAGACCATAAAAGTGCAGCCAGAAAGTTGAACACAAAAACAGACAGACAGGCAGACAGACAGACAGTCAGACACACAGACAGACGGACAGACACACAGACAGACAGACAGACAGACAGACAGACAGACAGACAGACAGACAGACAGACAGACAGACAGACAGACAGACAGACAGACAGACAGACAGACAGACAGACAGACAGACAGACACACTGTGAGAGCAGACAGACAGACAGACAGACAGACAGACAGACAGACAGACAGACAGACAGACAGACAGACAGACAGACAGACAGACAGACAGACAGACAGACAGACAGACAGACAGACAGACAGACAGACAGACAGACAGACAGACAGACAGACAGACAGACACACAGACAGACAGACAGACAGACAGACAGACAGACAGACAGACAGACAGACAGACAGACAGACAGACAGGCACACAAACGGAGGAGAGAATGTCAGCGGGAGTCAGAGATGAGAAGTCGTACGGAAGGCACGGGAGCAGTGCCGCAAGCCGCAGTGCATCTGAGCTGAATGCACTAACAACTGAAATTAACAGCAAATGCAATTTCACCCAGTGAGTCGCACAAGAAGAAGTCCCAAACCGGCTGAGGTTGGGAGCATGGAGAAGACAGGATTGCATTTCGGTGCTTTGGGAGAGCACAAAGCTGACCTTTTTTTCTGATCCTCCAGGTCTACTGAGGCTGTGAGAGCAGAGTCTACCCAGAAGGATCTAATTTCCATGCACGAATTGCATTGGTAACTCAGCGGACTGACTTTTTGCACCGAGAAATTCATTGCAAGGAAATTATATGAGTCCCGTAGTGGGAAATTACATCAATAGACAAGGAGAAAAATTGGCTTTCATTATTACTGGGGTGATTTTGACGTCAGAATTATTTTGCCAATCGATTTTTGTCGACAAACAGTATCCTTTACTCGGGGGAGGGGATTCACAAAGGATTTTTCTGGATCTCTGCAGTGTAAAAAGGGACATTTTTCTTTATTCATTTAACCATCTGGATTCAATATGATTGTCACCTTAGCTTTTATTCTCAAGTTCGCAACCGTGACTATCCTCAAAAACCATTATTTATTTATGCAACTGGTCTCTGCCGTTATGGCCACCTACCAGGATACGACCGCTGCGATTGTGACGCCAGACGGCCTGTCGGACCTATTCAGCACGTCCTCAAGAGAAGTGACAAGCTGGCACCCTTTTTGTTTGTGCTGGTGCTGGACGTCCTCCAGCTGACGCTGCAGGGGCCTCGCAGACTCGGGACAGGCGCGCACGATTTCCTATATAAAGACTTGCTTTTTATGAACGCGGGGGCTCCAGACCAGGCGGTGGCGACCCTTCTATGGTTGTTGTTGTTGTTGTTGTTGTTGTTGTTGTTGTTGTTGTTGTTGTTGCTGTTATGCGTTCACAGGCATGAGGTTCACACAAATTCACCCTAAGCTCTTAGCTCATTTCTACCCCTGTCTCGTAGCCATTCTGAAGAGTTATTTTGCTCCGCTTTGCTTAATATTTTTAGTGGCTCAATAATAATTTCCGAGAATAAAATCATTTCCCTCTTGGTTAAATTTAATAGTCCTTGAAGTCCTGGCTGCTCAAGAATGTTAGCCGTACGAAATTCTTGCTGCGCAGAACGATAACCATTTTTAGGCCAGCAGTAAAGAAGCGAGTCTACTGTGTGTTTGAAATGCTTCTCAGCCTCTTAGAGCCAGCACTCCGCCTGTGGACACTTAAGCAAATACTCAGCCTCACTTCAAGTGTATGGAGTCTCATCTTGTTGAAACACTTCTTCATCATCTGCCGGCCTAGGGGGGGGGGCTATTGTTAACTTGATTGCTTTGCTTTCGCTTGATTTTCTACGGCCAAGTCTAAGGGGAAGAAATCCCAGCGGAACTCCTCCCAAATGCTTGCAATAACAGAAAGTGCGACCGTACAGAGATCCACTGCTAGCTTAGCTCCGTTCCTTAGGATTCCATTGTTTTAATTGGGAATAAATAATTCTTTTATTTTGCAATGCGCTTCCATTGATAATGCTAGATTCCATTGTGTTATGAGAAAGCAAAATGATGCATTGATTATTAAATAGTCATATTTGAAGCTTTTAGCCGCGCAGAAATTTCTTCCGAATAAAATATTTTTGTTAAAAATGGTAAGAAAAAACTTATAGGATTCAAAATTTTGCGCCAGGAAGTGGTTATGCGTTGAGCGCTTCTAATCCCCGACTGTTGTCTGTTTTAGGCCGGAGGGAGTTTAAATTGTTTACCCAAGCCCATTCGATTCCTGTGCTTCCCTCTAATATTTCACGGTTCACAAAAAGTTCAAGAGACTCTTAAAAAACAACTTTTGAAACTACATAGTCTACTCAGATTAGTAGAGTGAATCGTATTTCACTCAAATTTTGTTTTATCGGGCTTGCGCAGAAAAGAAAAGATTTTAAAAATCGAAGCAATTACACTTTGAAAGTTCATTAGAACTGTTAAGCCTTTTGAATTGAAAAAAGCGTAAACTGGCGCACAGGGCAGGTGGAAAACGAGGGACCGCAGCTATCTGCCTGCTTACAGTCTAAGAGTGCAACTGCACCGATTAAACAACAAATCGCTACGTAAGAGCCATTGGTTATCTAATTAAACCAGTCACCAGCAACAGCAGCAGCAGCAGGCCACCCCCCAAGCAACAACCCCCCTCCTCCTCAGTGCGCAGCCGGGCAGCTGATAACCGGAAAGGATGATCAACTATAAAACCAGTTAGACGCGATCAGTCCACCGAAAAACTCGCACGACGTCAAATGTTTTTTTAACAAAGAAAAGCGTTTAAAAAACTTGCTTCAATTAAGGCATCGTTATGTATTTCACAAATCAGGCGGCCTACATATCGGATGAGCCGGACGAGCTAATCGGGCTGCTGTCAGATTTCGCCGGTCCCAACGAGAGCAGCAGCAGCAGCAGCAGCTCTGAAGACAGCGTGACTGCTAACGGCGGGATGTCGCCTCAAGATCGGGAAACTGGCCTTCATGCTTACCTTCAGATTCCCATGTCATCGTTACTGCAGCAGCAGCAGCCGCCTCATCAGACTTGGCCGTCGCCAAAGGATCCAGAAATCTGGAGCGCGGCCAGCGTGAGCCCGATCGCATTCGATCCGATGGCCGATCAGTGCAACTGCATCGATTGCAAATTTATCGAGCATTCGACGGCTCCGCCGCTGCCCCCACCGCCGCCGCCACCTCCACTGGCTGAGACGACATCACTTCAGGCGCTTCAAGAGCAGCCCGTCCCAGCGGCTCCAACAGCGCCGCCGCATCCGCCAACAGACGCCGAATTGGTCTCGCTGAGCATCCGCGAGCTCAACGCCCGATTGCGCAATCTGCCTAGGCCGACCGTGCAACGATTGAAAAAACGAAGACGGACGTTGAAGAACCGGCGTTACGCGCAGACCTGCCGGCAGAGGCGGCACAGCGCACAGGCTGAGCTCGCCACCGAGAGTGCCGGCTTGTTGAACAAGCTGAACAGCCTGCGCAGACAGCTGGAGCTAGTCACCAGGGAAAGGGACAAGTATCGGCGATGCCTTGAGGAGCTGCTGGGCTCAGGTGTTGAGAAACGGAAAGGGAAGAAACTTGGCTATTCGCTTTAAACGGCTAATGACGTCATAGTTCGGTTTCTAACATTCCCCCAGGAATAAGAAGAAAAATCCCCCCAAAGGCAAAAGCAATTCATATTTTTGCGAAATTGATATTCTTAAAATTTCCGAGTTCTAAAATTTTATGCTTTCAGAAATGGTCACTAAGCTTTGTAATTAGAAGCGTGCGCAGTTCAATGAATACGGGCTCTGTCTCTCTCTCTCAAATCCCATGTGCAGTTACGAATTATTTGTCACACCGGCGTGCATTTTCAACTTGCCTGGAGCAAACGCATTGAAGCTGGATTAACCCTCGCGTCATCAGAATTTGTTAAACGCTAATTTAGCGACGAAAAGAATATTGTACTAATCCTTTTTGCGTCATTATGTAGTACGTTTGTCTCGTAATAAAAATTCTGTTTTTTGCAAATAAATGCATGAAAAAATCGAAAGTTCTTATTTTTTTCGTTTTTATTTATTAACATTTTAACAAACCCTTCAATTATGGGTGACCTGGCTAGGGATTGATCTGTGCGGTGTGCTGTGCGCCAGCTTTAAGTGCCAGTCAACTTACTTAGTGCCGTTGCACTATTCCGGTGCGCTCCGCTAAATGGGAAACATGCAGGCTCTGGCAATAAGATATGGCCGCTGGTCTGGGGTCTCGGCGCCGCAAAGGCTCTTAGAATGCAAGAGATAAGAAGCGCAATCTTGGACCACTTGCGGCGCTAACGGCTTATAATAATTGTCTCTAACGCCACAAGGAGATTTTAAAGTTGTCCCTGTCTGCACTGATTGTCTGTCTATGAAAGTCTCTAAAACCGCAAACGAATCGAGCTGCTTATAGATGACACCATAATGCGCAACCATTTTAAATTTCACTAGGCTATTGAAATTAGATTTCAAGGTCCCCCGTGCAGGGATGCGAGAAGTGCAGGTGCACCCAACATCTGACAAGCTAAGTTTATTGCCTATCGCTTTCAGGCGCTGCTGCTGCTGTTGTTGAATTTAAAAGCATGTGTGCGCTAAACTACAAACAAATTGTTGCTAATTCTGTGCGCGGACCCTGGATTCTGAGGCTTCCGCTGCAGCTATTGCGCCTAACCGCCCTCGGATGCCTTGATCTCTTATTCATCCACCCCTCTTCTTCCTTGGTGGCTTGGTATCTAACTTTCGCTCCAGCTGATCTTTACTGCTTTAATACTTTACTGCGTCTGGGTAATTAATAAAACATTAATGCCTGAAAATGAAAGCTCTTAGCTCGTACTTGCTTTTTAACACAGTAAATTTCAAGTAAATTTTGCAATCAAAAAATCTTAAATGCATCTTATTGGGACTAACAACCAAATAAGCTTCGAACCCTCTATGCTCACAGCCAAAGGCTGAAATTTTGGTTCCATAATGTTGAAGTATGAGGATCTTCAACTTCTGCGGTTTTTTGTGTTGTAGCCAGTCGAACAAAAGGGCTTGTGTATCATGTGTATTTTCTTGCATAGCGTTTTTACTCATTTATCAAGCCAAAATGCAATTAATTAATAAAAGTAAATAATTTTTACTTGACGCACTACTTTTAGTGCTCCATATTGTTAAGCGAAATAAACTTTACGAAACCGTTAAAAAATTATTGCAAAAAAATTTTTTTTATAGTATGAAAATCTTGCCTGATCTACATGTAATTATAATGATGAGGACGCACTTTTTTTCATTCGCGGGCTTGGCGCTGACGGGTCTTTGTACGCTACTGCCCTACTACCAGTAGTCTGTTTTCTTTTTGGGCTTTCCCAATAATTTATTCTAACATTACTAGATTAATTCTGTAAGCTTTAATATTTTGACCTCTAGACGTTCAGGGTTGTTTACGCGTCTCGTGACCTCTAGTTCGTGGCGCCAGACTGCGTCTGAGACGTCACGTGACTGGGGTTTTAGCCCGATGTTTTTGACAGTTGGATAATTTATGACCCCCTTTCCCATTGTTCTCCTTTTACTTTTTGCCTGTCAAAACTGACAGCTAACTTTCAGACCCTTAAAAGTACCTTGGGTTTTGCTCTAATCTCTTCTTCTTCAGCATCTTCACCTTCTCCTAATCCTAAGCTTTCTAATGTATGTTTCCGCTTTACTGTACGATGCGCTAATCCAAAAAGCCATAAATCATTTTGCCCATAAATCATGTTTTCTACGCGACAACCTGGCGCCAGTTTTATTACCCCCGGTCCCCGGTGAGGTTCCCTGGTGGGGTGGGGCGGGGTGGCTGAACTCTCAACCAATCAGAATATTCGGTGCCAAGTATAACAAACGGACGCTAGCCAATCAGAAAATTCGGCGCTAACTATAACAAATCGGCGCCATGGAAACCTATAAATAGCGCCGCTCGGCGCCGCCCTCGGATCAGACGCTTCGCTTGCGCTACGCGCGTCCAACCCCGCGGCTCGACCCCTGACGCTGCGCGCGAATCGGCTCTGGGCTCCAACGGCTAAGCTGTGCTCATCGGCTCTTACCCTAATCTTGAGACTTCCCCTTCCCCCCGGAATAAAGAAGAAGCCAGCATCCAGCAGCATCATCAGCAGCTTCATCATTTGAGCCAGCAGCGTCATCAGCGGAGGATCTGGACCTACAACGACTTAGCGCACGATTGGCCGGATTAGTGACTTGGCAATTGGAACAGCGTCTGATTGGTTGGGTGAGAGGCTACTCAGTTCTGCTCTATCAGGTGTATCACTTACTGGGCCCCGTTCTCGGTATTAGGAGACCGGTACACTGAGGTCTGAGTCGCTAAGGCGGCAAAGGCCGAAAACCATCAATAATACGAGCGTATTACTAATCGTCGAAAATTTTGATACTCTAATCTTCAGAAGTAAAAGAATACATTTAATAAAAAAACATAATTACGACAGTGTGGCAAAAAAATATGTCGAAATGCAGAGATAAAACAAGGACACCTCAAGTAGAAGGACGGGAAACTTCGTTTCTTGGAAAGTTTTGGGTCTAATTTTCGCGAAAAAAATTCACTACGGAGATAGGAAATTTGCAGTTTTTCGACATAAAAATAAAGATTGCGCTCGATTAGAAGCTGATGCAAATCTCATCTTTTAGCATGTGGTTCCTGCCTTCTAATTCTATCGAACTATGTACGTCTTAATTTGTGATAAATTGATCTTCCTATTATTTTTATTGATGTTGATTTGACTTTCGTCAAAAACTACTGAATGGCAAATTGCCCATCCAGAGAGTGAACCAAGTGACTGGACCACCAAATTACTCAAAATACTGATAGATACAATTGTTCTTTGAATAAAACAGACTTGATTAGAAGAGGAAGTGAACCTGCGCAGCTGCTAAAATAAAATTTTATTGAAAATATAATTTTCGACAAATGTTTTACAAGGGAAATAATTAAAAGATCAATATTTCACAAATTAAGACGTACACAGTTCGATAGAGTAAGAAGGCAGGAACCACATACTAAAAGATGAGATTTGCATCTGCTTCCAATCGAGCGCTATCTTTAATTTTATATCGAAAAACTTCAAATTTCCTATCTCCGTAGTGTATTTTTCGCGAAAATGGGACTTCAAAAACTTTCCAGGAAACGAAGTGTCGCGTCCTTCTACTTAAGGTGTCCTTAAGATAAAGATGTAATGTAGAGATTGCACGCTCAATTTTTTTCTTGACGTAAGTAAGTTTAAACAAATTTTTTATTTTAAATAGCTCATATTGGCATGAAGTATATTTATGTAACATTAAGAGCATAAATTAATTAAAATTATGCCTATAAAAATCTATTTATTATAAATGCTTCATTAGAAGTTTGAGTCCATTCATAAATTTGACGCCTAAAGATGTGCTCTAATTTAAAGTCCCTGATATTTTTTATCTTATTATAAAGTCATTTAGGTTCTCTGCATCAGTTCCATTTGTTCATGGTGCTTTAATTTGGTGCAGTCCCGGTGATTTACTTACTGGCACTAAAAGTTCAATTGTTTGGGGAGTATTTTTTTCTCAAAAATTTTATTTTAAGATTTTTAATACAATATTATTCACTACAAGCATAGAATCATAAAGTTAATAAGAAAATTGTACAGAAGAACCCTGTTCAGTCCATTTATCACAAAAATCTTTTTTTACCATTATTAAACAAAAAACTTTTAGCATAAAATTAGGTCACTTTAAAAATATTGGCTTTTTTAAAGTAAACAATTTACACTTACATCTAGGTCATTTAAAATTGTGTGTTGAAGAAGATTTGTTCTAAACTTCTATTAATTTTTCGAACTATGCAATAATAGGGCTTTTTGATGTAGTTTAATGAAATACTTACAATTTTTTAATAATTTGATTAAATGAAATTGAAGTACCAACGCTTTAAAGTGTATGGCTTCATTATTTCACTTGTAAATGAAATGGCACCGCACAGCAAGTTGAAACAATGGTTCATTTTCAGAGGAAAGTCTTTGATGTCTTCCGTCGCTGAGGATGAGGATCGATCCGAAATGGTTGAGCCGGCCGTAATAATAATGACGAGTGAGCTAATGCGACGTGCTTTATTGTAATTTGATTTTTCGGGCACTTTACTAAGTACAAGCTTTCTTCTACATTATTTACTACCATTTAACCGAACTTTCAGTTTATGGTGCCCTCAACGTGCCTGTGCCAGCTGATGTGGCAAATGGTAAGGAATTATACAATTTCACGATGTGCGCACGCAACTCAATTGAATTGTTGAACTTTAAATTTCCGTCCTATCAGACAAAAAGAAGGCAAAATGGCAAGTCACGTGCTATCAGGGCAAAAAGTTGAAGCTTTCCAGTCCAATTGCGATTGATTTGTCCGGCAATCCGAGATGGGATGCGACTGACACGATGTAAGTAGCATTTGGTGTGTAGTAGAATCCTCTACTTGCACTGAAGACACAGTGCAGACAGCACAGAAGACACACTGCAGACAGCACAGAAGGCACAGTGCAGACAGCACAGAAGAAACAGTGTAGACAGCACAGAAGACACAATACAAACAGCACAGAAGACACAGTGCAGACAGCACAGGAGGCACAATGCAGACAGCACAGAAGGCACAGTGCAGACAGCACAGAAGACACAATACAGACAGCACAGAAGATACAATGCAGACAGCACAGAAGACATAATACAGACAGCACAGAAGACACAGTGCAGACAGCACAGGAGGCACAATGCAGACAGCACAGGAGACACAGTGCAGACAGCACAGAAGACACAGTGCAGATAACACAGGAGGCACAATGCAGACAGCACAGAAGACACAATACAGACGGCACAGAAGGCACAGTGCAGACAGCACAAAAGACACAGTGCAGACAGCACAGAAGACACAGTGCAGACAGCACAGGAGGCACAATGCAGACAGCACAGGAGACACAGTGCAGACAGCACAGAAGACACAATACAGACAGCACAGAAGACACAGTGCAGACAGCACAGGAGACACAGTGCAGACAGCACAGAAGACACAGTGTAGACAGCACAGAAGACACAGTGCAGAAAGCACTGAAGACACAGTGCAGACAGCACAGAAGACACAATACAGACAGCACAGAAGACACAGTGCAGACAGCACAGAAGACACACTGCAGACAGCACAGAAGACACAATACAGACGGCACAGAAGACACAGTGCAGATAGCACAGGAGGCACAATGCAGACAGCACAGAAGGCACAGTGCAGACAGCACAGAAGACACAGTGCAGACAGCACAGAAGACACAGTGCAGACAGCACAGGAGGCAACATGCAGACAGCACAGGAGACACAGTGCAGACAGCACAGAAGACACAATACAGACAGCACAGAAGACACAGTGCAGACAGCACAGGAGACACAATGCAGACAGCACAGAAGACACAGTGCAGACAGCACAGGAGACACAATACAGACAGCACAGAAGACACAGTGCAGACAGCACAGGAGGCACAATGCAGACAGCACAGGAGACACAGTGCAGACAGCACAGGAGACACAGTGCAGACAGCACAGAAGACACAATACAGACAGCACAGAAGACACAGTGTAGACAGCTAAAAGCTAAATCTGCAGGAGGGCTGTAGGCACTTTGACGCTTAAAGCGACATCGTCCCACAACCAGCGACTGGGCATGACTGTCCATTGCGCTGACTCCTGAAGCGCGTTCAGTCACACTAAATACGGTATGCAGGCATAGACACACACACAAGCCGGCATCCAGGCACGCACTCACATAGGGCGTACAAGCGGTGGTTCCAGCAATGTACACTCTCTATGCCTTGGGGGGTCGCCCTCATGGGCGTAAATTGCACAACTGGCCCATAGCCCAACCAATTCGTGCACAAGGCCCCAAATTAATGTGACCCTGCACACGAAACCGCGCTAGGGGAAATAGCCAACCTACAACGCGGGGTCGAACCTGGACCAGTGGCACACAAGGCAGACGCGCTAGACCGCCGAGCCACTCGCCCCTCCTCAGTGCAGACAGCACAGGAGACACAATGCAGACAGCACAGAAGACACAGTGCAGACAGCACAGAAGACACAGGGCAGACAGCACAGGAGACACAATGCAGACAGCACAGGAGGCACAATGCAGACAGCACAGGAGACACAGTGCAGACAGCACAGAAGACACAATGCAGACAGCACAGAAGACACAATGCAGACAGCACAGAAGACACAATGCAGACAGCACAGGAGACACAATGCACGCAGAAAAGAATTAAAACGTCACTCCCGAACATTTTGCATCACCAATTGGAACCAGTGAGCTGAGCGACAGCCGCGAGCCTCTGAATCTGCGGCTGCTCTGCCGCGGTCGCCTCCAAGGCCAGGCGGAGGATTTGCCGCTGTCCCAGCTGGCGAACTGCGAAGCGGCGGCTGTAACCAAAGACGCTGCCCTGCAGCTGTCCGAATCCGATGCTGATGGCGGTCGCGGTCGTCGCGGCCCCGTCATTCGCTATCGCTGCTGGGTGGCGGCCACCAGGCAACAACCAGTCGCTTCGATATTCGAGCCGCGCGTTGTCGCCCAAGCTGGACGCGGCGGCAGGCGGATGTCCGCGCCGGCAGTTCGTCTAGCCTGGCGACGCCGTCAAGGTCGACGCCAACGCGACAGCGACGCCACGGAAACTATCGAGGATTGCGAAGATGGTGCCGAGGAAGACGAAGACGAGGATAGCGAGGAAGGGAATATCGCGGGCTTCGAGTGCGGCCCTGTTGGAGATGAAGGTGCGAGGGGGAAAGTGGTTCAACTTGTTAGTGACAGGTCTCCAGGTTTATGCTAAAAGACAACGTTGGAAAACTGTCGGGCTTAAGAAAATCGTCCAGTAGAATCTGTGGTAGTGCTGAATGTCGACGGATCTTCTCCTGAACTTCGGGAAAATTTTGGATAAAAAAAATGAAACGCCCCTGTTTATCTCAGGAGGCGGCAGCTCCTCTTTCTGCTTCTTATCCGAGGCCGACGACTCATCAGCCAGCTGCCCAAACCGGAAGCCGCGCCCAGCTCCGCCCCGACAACTTCTCGAGCTGCGCGTCGACGGTCTGCGCTCGGAGCTGGAAGCCGTCAGGCGCGACTCGGCGCAGCTGCTCGCCCAGCTCCGGCAGGCTCAGACGGCGGCCACGGCGGCCGAACTGCGATTCGCCGAGGCCGAGGCCGAGTCGGCGGCGCTGTCGGCAGCGAGGGGCGAGCGACTGCGCGAACTGACGGAGTTCATCGACCGCCTGGCGGCGCGTCTGATTGACAGCGGCCTGGAGCACCTGCTGGAGAGGCGGCCGGCACCCTGCTCAGGTGTTCGGGTTTGGTAGGATTCGACGGGGGAACCGTTATTACGCAATCTGTTGTTGTCATTAATAATAAAATAAATAAATTTAGACACCCGACCTTTCGACCAACGGCCGCAGCTAGTTGCGCGGCGCATCCGAGGGCTGTGTACAGCTTTCAGCCTGACGGGCTGGAGGGGCCGCAACACCCACTCTAAATTTACCCAGCTCAAACTGGTACCCGATCTCAGCTGGGTGGACTGAAGCAATGCGGGATTAAAGTGCCTTGCTCAAGGGCACAAATTGTCTCCTAGGGCCGGGACTCGAACCCACGACCTTCCGGTCATGAGGCAGGCGCCCTAGCCACTAGGCTAAAACTCCTACTCATCGTTAAACGTCATTAAACGAACCCAACAAGTGTCAGTTCTGACGGGAGTAAAAGTACATGTTTTAGAAATTGTGCTATCTTGCTTATTTTTTTAAGTCAATATTTTTTCTGTCGTTAATAATGGCATTAATAAGCAGCTAAATTCTTTTTTCCACAGAATTTTTATCTCCAAAACCGTCTTCCTTAAACATTATTTTGCGAAAATATTTTTTGTACAGACATGCCAGTATTCGAGCCTCTTTTTAAAAAAATATTTTTGCTGTTATGAAAACAATTCTTTAAGCATCTAAGTACGAAAATAATATTTTTTTCTTACCTCAGCTAGCGTCCAAGTGATGTTTTTCCTCACACTATTGTGCTTGGTGCTTACAAAAATAAATGGTAAACTCTGTGCTAGCCATTTTACTTGCTCGGTGAGAGCAAACACCGCACTTCGGTTAAAACTCGTATTTTTGTCTTCTTTTAATTTCACTTGGCATCATTAGTTGATCGTCGATGGAAAAAAGTATAATTAGATATGCAAAACTTCTAAATATACGAGCTAATTCGCGAAATAGTGTCAATATCTTCATTTGACTACTGAATAAACTAGACTCAAGTAGGAACACAAGAAAATTATCGACCATTTACATTCGATGATATTTTTAATTAACTCAGGCGTTTTCATACCTGCGCACACGCTAATTGAACACGCAATTCAAGCAACAAAAAATTCTCTGCTTATTTCGTGCGGTTTACAAATGAATGACAGATCAAAATTTTCTACAATAACACATGATTCACTTCCGGTCTGAGTCAAGTATCTTTCTGGGCCGAAATCAGTTCCTGCTGCGTCATTCGGCACTGATAGAATAAAAGCAGAAGAAAGCTAGACAAAAGCAGCAGGAAACTTGAGACTTGAAAAGAAAGTTTTGCCTGAAACTAAGTAAAGTATTATATTACGCTTCAATGCAACCAGACTCAATAAAATACGTAATACATAAACAAAATCCACCACAAGTTCGAGCACTTGCGTAACTTCGTAAATTTTACCTTTAAAATTGTCACCAAAAATATTTTTGAAAAAAAAACAGCGAAGATTTGGGATTTTTTCTATGCCTAATCAATCTACCTATCTCAATGACGACTTGTCAATTTGATATAACAAATTTGTGCTTTTTTAATCGTGTTTAATTATAATTATCGGTGAGTCACCGACGCGGCAGTATCCCAATTCTGACCTGGTAGCGACCAGCTCAAAGGGAAGCGGCTTTGGCAGCCGCTAATGGAACCATGGAAGCTTTGGAACGATGACTCACTCGGCAACTAAAAAAGGCAGCTTGAAAGGTTTGCATACATTTTGGCGGGGGGGTTGCCGGCTTGTTGGCAACTAGCTAGCAGTGGCAGCTTTGCTCCAATGCCAACAAAACCTGGCTCACTTTTTTGACATTCTACTCTAGCGTAATAGGGTAGAGAAGCCCTGCAGGTTCTGTTGGTTGCGCAGCGACTATACATGTGATAGGAGCAGCGGCTGCGCGCACCTGGCATCGGGGAATGGGGCGCATGAGTCAGCTGAGAAAGCTTTGAGAATTGTTCTTTGTATATTTACGCTCGCTAGAGGCTAAACACAAATGCGACTCAAACAATAGATCTTGGCGACGTGGCTGGTAGCGGTCTTGCCTGGCGCGAGTTCTTACATAAGGCTTAAATACCAGTGCGGGAATACAACTGCCTCTCTTGGCCTGTTTAAGCTGTACTTTTTAAGATCGATTTCGCTAAACAAACTGAAACGATGCTTGAACCAATTTCGAGATTTTTAAACCAAACTGAGACTATCTGAAACCAATTTCACAATTCATAAACCAACTGAGATGATGGTCAAACCAATTTCACGATCATTAAACCAACTGAGACGATGCTTAAACCAATTTCATGATTAAAAATACAACTGAGACTATGCTTAAACCAATTTCACGATCATTAAACCAACTCTTATGATACCACAACCAGTATGGCGATAGTTAACTGAATGGTGAGACTGGTAAAACCATTTTTTCAATTTTTCTAATAGCTGTGATTTTGTGATAAATTTAGACACCCGATCTTTGAACCAGATGTACAGTGCACGGCACAGCCGCAGCTAGTTGCGCGGCGCATCCAAGGGCTGTGAACAGCTGCTCAGTCCTGACGGGCTGGAGGGGCCGCAACACCCACTGGTACCCGATCTCAGCTGGTTGGCTGGTTCAGATTGGGAGTGAAGCAATGCGGAATAAAAGTGCCTTGCTCCAGGGCACAAATTGTCGCCTAGAGCCGGGGCTCGAACCCACGACCTTCCGGTTATAAGGCAGATACCGTAGTAGCCCCTAGGCTATAATGTCTCCCAATTTGTTAATAATTTAAAATAAACTCAATTTTGAAATTTGAAGGTTTACACATGTAAAAAGCCAATCCACTTTAAGGCACTAAGAAACTCAGCTTGAGTTAGTTTGAGTTCTAACGCCCCCAAAGTTGAAATATGGTGAATAGCTTGTCAAACGTTTGACAGGCTTATAGTGCTAAAAAGGGAAGGGTGGCTTATGCCGCTATGGCGGTCGGGGGAAGGGGACGGCAAAGGTTCAAAGGAACCGCCAGCAAGGGTGAGTCATCTTTAACTACCGACTGGCATGGCCTCCCAGCGCTGCAACCCCAGTCCGTCCCTGACTTCACTCCGCGAGGAGGTAGTAAATTAATCGCCAGATTTGACTGAGAAGTGGCTACCCTGTTCAGCACCGCCGCTTGTAAAACCTTTGACCTCTGTAACGCGCCAACATCCAAAGCCATGCTTCACTGCGTCAGCTAGCACGCAAAATCGGCATACACAATTTCGTTTATTGCTTTTTCTTACCCTACCCTGCTTCCCATTGCCAGGGAAAGCTCTGCTTGGTCTTAGGCGAGTTCACAGTAATAATAATATTTTTATTAATAATAATCGTATTTGACTGACCAATTCTTTTATTGTTGCTGCAGGGCTTGCAAGCTGACAGATTTTTGAGCGAGTTTGTTGCGAAGTAGCCGAGTCTCACTGAAGGTTCAGAGGGTAGTAGCGGAGTCTCACTGAAGGTTCAGAGGGGAGTAGCGGTGTCTCACTGAAAATTCAGAGAGGAGTAGCGGTGTCTCACTGAAATTCAGAGAGGAGTAGCGGTGTCTCACTGAAAATTCAGAGGGGAGTAGCAGTGTCTCACTGAAGGTTCAGAGGGGAGTAGCGGTGTCTCACTGAAGGTTTCAGGGGGGAGTAGTCGAGTCTCACTGAAGGTTCAGGGGGGAGTAGTCGAGTCTCACTGAAGGTTCAGAGGGGAGTAGTCGAGTCAAACTGAAGGTTCAGAGGGGAGTAGTCGAGTCAAACTGAAGGTTCAGAGGGGAGTAGTCGAGTCAAACTGAAGGTTCAGAGGGGAGTAGTCGAGTCAAAACTGAAGGTCAGAGGGGAGTAGTCGAGTCAAACTGAAGGTTCAGAGGGGAGTAGTCGAGTCAAACTGAAGGTTCAGAGGGGAGTAGTCGAGTCAAACTGAAGGTTCAGAGGGGAGTAGTCGAGTCAAACTGAAGTTCAGAGAGGAGTAGTCGAGTCAAACTGAAGGTTCAGAGGGGAGTAGTCGAGTCAAACTGAAGGTTCAAAGGGGAGTAGCGGTGTCTCACTGACGGTTCTGAGGGGAGTAACAGTGTCTCACTGAAGGTTCAGAAGGGGAGTAGTCGAGTCAAACTGAAGGTTCAAAGGGGAGTAGCGGTGTCTCACTGACGGTTCTGAGGGGAGTAACAGTGTCTCACTGAAGGTTCAGAGGGGAGTAGTCGAGTCAAACTGAAGGTTCCAAGGGGAGTAGCGGTGTCTCACTGACGGTTTCTGAGGGGAGTAACAGTGTCTCACTGAAGGTTCAGAGGGGAGTAACAGTGTCTCACTGAAGGTTCAGAGGGGAGTAGTCGAGTCCAAACTGAAGTTCAGAAGGGAGTAGTCGAGTCAAACTGAAGGTTCAGAGGGGAGTAGCGGTGTCTCACTGAAGGTTCAGATGGGACAGAAGTTTAGTGGCGACTTAAGCAACACAGCCTCACCGAAGGTTTCAGACGAGGTATCGAAGCCAAAATCTGCGCTAAAAGTACACATTATTGCCTACCGATTTAATACAAGCCATTGTTTTGCATACCAATAGCAATTTTTGTCTGCAGCGCAAATTCACAAGCCTGCAGTTAACGCAGATGTGCTGCTGTCTGGCAATTGTTGCACTGCAGGCAAATGTCAACTGAAAGGCCTCGAACACCGGTACAACAGATCGGCGAACAGACAGCCGCGGCAGAGACTGACAGGCTGTTTAGCTGGCATTTCATCTCGGAGGCTCCCGTGCAGGCAGACGGATACTAAAGCAGACAGGGCGCGTATAATTATGATAATGAGGAAAATCGAGAGTTAGAGAATCTATTCAAGCTATCTTCGTTGCATTCGCAGATTATTCATATGACAAGGGATCTTAATATAGACTGATGTCTCCCTCAATCTCCTATCTCCCTCTTTGTCTACATCTGCCACTCTCCAAACTGATCGACATTTGTTTCAATACGTTATGTTCTTCATTTTACAAACTGTTTAAGAATACATGTCAAAATCTGTTTAAAAGAGTCTAAACGAGATTCACCAAATAAACATATCTTTGGATCAAGGATGTTAATCACTTTTTTAAATAATGATTTATCTCCTTACCCGAGATTTTCTAACCATTTATGTTTAAATCAAGCGTTAAAAGAATCATGAGTTAAATAAATATTAAACCTTGTTTGACCTGGCACTATTGTAATATTTAATTTGTAATACTTTTAATCGCACTTCAACAGGATAATTAATGGACCATTGGGAAACCTTCTACGTTGTAGGCTAAAATAAGGACAGCGTATCGCCTGAATAACAAGCATAAAGCAAAATATACAGGCTGAGCCGCATGGTTTATCATAGCACCACAAGCTTTATCAAATGATGGCTTTTTAGTTACATTTACAGGAGGCGGGCAGCGCATTGCCTAGTTACGCCGACTGTGACTCAGTCAAGTGGGTGGATATGGTGTGTGTGTGTGTGTGTGTGGGCGGACGCCGCAGCGATGCAGGCGGTGAGTCAGCCTCCATCGTATCTGTATATGCACACTGCAAGTTGGCGACTGCACATGCCGCTATATAGTATAGGAAGCCCCAACCCGACCCCCATACACCCATCCGGGTCAAAATGTAGTCCAATGTTAAACAGCATCCTTGATTGTTATTTTAACTGTTGTCTTGTGGTAAAATTCGATTCATTACAGTAGAATTAGGTTCGATGCAAACAATGGTTTTTATAGGAATTTCATAAATTTTCGATTATTAAGAATAAACAGTGTCACTCAAGATTTTGCGTTAAACAGAAAATTTTCTTATGCATGACTGTCTAAAGGGTGCAAGGGAGGTCAAACTCGACTGGGTGGGTAGGCTCATCAAGAATGTAGCAACTGGAAAAGGCCGGGGGGTCCGAGAGTTTCGTATTGAGCAGCTGTCAAAAACGCGCAAAAATGCATTTAGCAGCACTCTAGACTGAGTAGGTGACAATGCTCCGCTGAGTAAGCATCCAATGCGGCATCAGAGATACACAGTCGCGGGTCGTGATTGAGGCAATATAGGGAGGGGGGGGAAGCTCTCGTCAATATACAAGAGTTGCGTAACCCATTCAATTCAATCTTTCATCCAATTTTCCTCGGCCGTATCTCCAACCCCCCCCCTGAGGCTCACTCTTAGCCTCTTTCTCAATAGATAAAAAACTCTTTCTGTTCTGTCGCCTTGTCCTCCTGAGCTCCCTGGTCCTGAGGCGGCCCTCATTCTCTCCACCCTCTCTCTCTTGTCTATCCCAGTTTCTCACGTGATGGAACTAGCCACAACTTCTGGCCTGACTGAGAGCCAGAGACCTGTCCGAGGGAGTCAAGCGGACCACTCCCACTCCCTTATTTGACCTCAAATGACCTGACATCGGTGGTGGTTTAAAAGGATGGGAAAGTAGCAAAGAGTATCGCATATCACAAAGTAAAACTTTCTGTCCCTTTCTAAGCTAGAGAACATGTACGACAGGTTTGACAAAAAAAATCCCGTCCGCAAGTGATTGCTATCTCTGGCTCGGAATTCAAGCTTTGACGAATAGAAGATTGTGTATAGATGAAGGTTGAGGGAAAGAGAAGTCCTCCTCTCTGTGACCTAATGTGACCTCCCAGTCTCTTCTTCCAGTCCCAGGTGGGGTTGGGACGTTAGCCATTCCTCCCGGTCGTTATCGATTTGAATATGGGCATCCTTCGTCTTTTAGTTCACATCCTTCAAGTATAAGTGAGTGAGTGAGTTGGGATACGATTGGAAAAGGGATTTGCTAGAAGAGAAGAGAACAGGGAAACTAAAACATTTTTGGGGCAGGAAACGGGGGTCGCCTCTCTCTTCTATTCCTCTCTTCCTGCTTGCCATTCATTCATTCCAGCCCCTCGCTCTCGTGTCCTTAGCTAACACGCAGCAGTGTAGCCCCCCGTTCGCATTAGCCCTGGGTTGGTGTGCCTGCTACTCTCTGTACACCCCTGTTTCCCTTTCTCACCAGCCGTACACCAACCGTACTGTGCACCAAACGAGTACAGGCGACCTTGCTTGGAACGAGTAATACCGCATTGAAAGGGAATCGCTGGGGGGCGAGAGTGTCGAGATGGGGAGGGTGGAGGAACAGCGAAAGAGACGAGAGCGAAAGATGAGGGTAAGGGTAGGGTTCAAGGGGTAGAGATTCTCGCTGAATGGGACTCCCAGCCTAACCTCCTCTGAGCGAGCCTTCGCTTCATCCCTGCCGGGGCTACGACCCTGCCGGCGTTGGGTTAGGGGAGGTTGACAAGGTTGGCTGGGGCAGGCAATTCTTTTGACCTGATACCACACGCACCCACACCACACACACACACACACACATTGGCAGCCATCTATGCAGAGAGGGTCAGGCAGGGACAGGGTGGGGGAGAGGGACAAGGAGGCCGGCACCCCCCCCCGATGACCCCCGCTGACGCAGCATAAAGGCTCCGTCGAGGGGTCGAAGAGAACCCGCGCCAGAACGGCTTAGCCGGCCGATAGCGAGTCAGCAGTGGCGCCGCATCTACACTAAGCCTAACCCCCTTCCGGTATTATAGGAGGGGGCGAGGCTTGGACCTGACGCGCGGAAGAAGACTTGGTTCGATTTGCAATCCTCGAACTCCGGGCAAGTAAGTTACTAGCTATTTGCTATGCTACGCATTTCGGCAGCACTAACTATGCAGGGGTACTCATTGTGTTTGCATCTAAATGAAAAAGTAAAGTTGAAAGCCAGACCCACACACACTAACTAAGATAGACCAGTTAGACAAGCAGTATAGGAATTGCGTATCAGCAGAATGACGCCTTCCGCGACTGAATGGCCGGCAGCAAAGTTTCCGTAGTTTGTGGGGAAGTTTAGCATCTACTGCGCAGCACTTACTGTGCAGACTCGAATACTGACTGCATAAAAGAAGCAGGCGCACAGCTCCGCTTAATGTCAGTCTGCTTCTCGATTGCTTTAAAGAAAATATATCCTGTGGCCAAAGCGGATTAGTGATCGGTCGGTGACACCGGATTAATTTGTGCATCTGACGTACAAAGCATAATATACCCTGTCACGCGGTGGTCATTCATCCGCAGTGCACAGGTACTGCAACTAATTAACCCGCGTTGCTGTTGAAAACAATGACATCTAATAATTAGGCTTTTTAGGATTTAACAAAAAGCACACTTCAACCAATTACCCAATTTCAGGAGCCGGAACCTTCAAAGTCGAAAAGCTGTCGAGAATGACGACAGAAGACAAGAGAGTCTGAGTCGAGATCATCGTACAATCGTATTATAGAAAAATTGAACTAATCTTATTATTATACCAAAAGGCTTTTCTATCAGCAGCAAATAGTTTTGACAATTTTGATGGCGCCAATGTGTTCCAACAAGGTTTTTTATTCGTTATTAGAGTAAGTTACACATGCAAGCACCTCGACAGTATAACTAATGTATAA
>CATNEM010000224.1:0-185000 GCA_950096795.1 Macrostomum cliftonense
GCCAACTACCAAACCAACCGACTGACCCAAATTTTTCGTCAAACCTTCCCGCCCTCAATATATACTGCATTCAATTTAATTTGAATCAAGAAAATTAAACATTAGATGTCACATTTGTAACAAGGAAGTTCGTACAGATCCTGATGCTACAAGAAAATTTCTAGTAAATTTCTACTTTCTACTTTCTACTCTAAATTTCTGGTAAAACGTCGATGCCATGAGCGTGAAAATTGATAAAGCAACTGAATAGATTGGGCAAGAGAGGAAGTCGGGGTGAAGCAAAGAAGTAGTTATTGTATCATGGTACGGGCGGAGAGCGAGAGAGAAGGACATGACATGCAACTAGGACGTATAAATTGCACTGCTGGTTAATAGCTGGTCCACTTCTGGTCAATTATCGATAAGCGATTCACATTGCGTTGCTAGATCCCTATACAGTTACACTTGCTTTTTCGGAAGTGACTCGATATTGCATAGATTTGGAAATTGCCTATTGCATTAGTTATAAGGTTGGTACATGTATTAATTGACAATAAAAATTACCACACTTTTTTAGTTATTGCAGAAGCACTTTATTGCAGAATTTTTCTTTTAGCTTTTATCACAGAAAAGAATAATAATGTTTCGAAAGACGAAGAGTACATGCATGTGGAGCTAGTTTTTTCCCATTGTCATGATGGTCTTCAATGGGCATCCAGGTAGAAGTCAATGACCACCGGCCGCGGGATTTGCTCCATGGCTGCGTTGGAAACGAGCACTTTTTTCTCCCACTTCACCCCGTTGCCGCGGTGGATGTGGCCGTGCAGCAGTGCCAGCGGCTTCACTCGCAGAAGCACCTCATCGCCCAGCTCATCCCACGGCGGGATGTGCGTCACCAGCACGTCAGTATCGCTAGGTGCCGCGCGCCACCTCGGCAACAGGCGCTCCCAGGGCTCGCTGAAGCCGCGCGCGTAGCTGGAGTCCCGTAGCGGGCACCAGGGAATGCCGTAGAACTTCAAGCCGCAGAGAGTCACGCCGGAGTCAATGAGGACGTGGCAGCTGGAGGCCAGGCGGCTGGCGAGGTCGCCCAGGCCCCGGCCGCCGGCCCGGTGGTAGCTGTCCAGCCGCATGTCGTGGTTGCCGGGCACGAACACCTTGTGCGGATGCGGCTGGGAGTTGAAGAATGCGGCCACCTTGCTGATCTCCCGCTCCTCTAGCAGCCGCAGGAAGGGCAGCTTAATGACGTTAAACGAATCGAAGTCGCCCGAGTGCACGAGGATGTCGCCGTCGGGGATGACTTTCGCGAACTCGGCGTTGCGCCGGTGCGTGTCGCTGATGTGCACGACGCGCACTCGGCGACGGTGGCTGCCGTCGTCGCTGCTGCTGCTGCCGACCTTATGGGTATTCGGCTTTGGTAACTTTAACACCAACCTTTATTTGGGATTTGAAATTGACAACCTAGTAGGGGACCGTAGTAGTGTATGACGTAACGGGATGATTCCCTTCGGATTCCTCATTGATCCTTAAATTTGTGATTCTTGGATACATAGGGGGATAAAAATGGGGTTGATAAAAAACCCAGATAAACTCAACAAGTACTCTGAGATAGATCCTCAAACTGTGAGTGATGGACAAAGCTACGAGTAGACGGTCCTAATATGGGTCATGATATAAATGATTTTAATAACTTGAAAACATCGGCCCTTTATACCCATACGTGATGAGGCTCCATTTGGATCCGCTGCGCCGCTTTGAAACCCCGATGACAAACTGATAGTATTGACTGTCACAGGATTCCGCACAGTTTTATCCTGTTTTCTAGTAAACTAAGCGACTCAGTGCTGTCAAAGCGCACTCTAATAGCGAAGGCCAAATTGCGCTGCGTTGACTCACTCACTGGCAGTTGGACAGAATGTACTTGGGTGGTCTGCGGAGGGCGAGAAACTGACTGACATTTCTGTCTCATCAATGTACTGCACATGTACTCGCAGCGTACATTCAATCTTTAAACTCTCCCTCTTGCTTTTTTTCTCTAGCAATCAAAGTCTAGCTTGGCGCAACCAATGGAGATACCCAGTGCTAGAAACAGTGCCTCCCTGGCATGCGGTCACAGGCTGAATCGCTACTTAAAGTAGTAAGGGAAGAAAGTGCTGAGCTTCGTATTCATTTTGATATTAATGGAATGAAATATGAATGTAATGAACTCGGAAAACAGTTCCGCATGCCACAGAAATGTAACCCTAATTCGAATTCAGTTAACAGTTTATTGAGGGCAACAATAAAATTAGAATGCTGACTATGTGAGACAAATACACGCGCAAGTACTATAGGTACTCGTAGTCAATTTAGGACACACACAGGCAGCTGATCAGCCTGCAATCTGAATCTCTAGGCGGGCGTCGACGGCCGGGCAGCCACGTAGGCGGCCAGGCGGGGACACGTGGCCAGCAGCCGGTCAGTGTGCGCCCTCAGGTCGGGCAGCAGCAGCAGCCTGGCGGAGGCTTCGGCCAGCTGGGCGTGCTGCTCCGGCGTCAGGTTGAACACCGGCAGGCGGGCCGCGGCGTCCGTGGCTTTGAAGATGGCCAGGTCGCCCAGGGTGACGCTGCCGGCGTTGTTTACACTGGCAACCACGGGCTTGCCGCCGGGGACGAGGCGGGCCAGTCCGGCGGCCAGCTGTCCGCACCGGGCGCTGATGTCGGACTCCCACAGAGCCAGCCGCTGATCCTCGGGCGTTCGATAGATTCGTAGCAGCTCCAGCTCGAGATCCTCCGCCTGCTGTACCGCCTGATCGATGAGGAAAGCGTCCCAGGCGTCGTCCGGGTTGCCATAGAGACCCCCTAGGCGGGCAAAGTATCGTGCGATGGCCAGGCTCTGCGTGAGGGTCCGCCCGTCGGGCAGCTGAACGAACGGGCACCGGCCGTTGGGCGACAGGCTGCGGTAGGTCTCGGCCCACTGGCGCCTGCTGAAGCGGACCTCGTCAAACTGGATGTCGGCGGCGGCCATCACCAGCCGGCAGAGCTCGCCACGGCCGCGGAAATCAAAGTAGAACAGCGTTGGCCGCTCCGGAGGCATCTCTAGTGAAATTTAGAGCTGAGGTTGGCGTCCGTCTGCAGCAGCTCGAGGGTGTCGCAAGCTCCGACAGCGGAGCGCGAACGAACTTATCAATGGCGGGCGAATGAGTGGAGCAGGCCGTGCAGGGGGTATCGGTGCACAATTTAGAATTGTTCGGCAGGCCAGATAGTTACTGGGCAGAGCTGTACAAGAACCGGCATTCCATTCAGCACTCGGGCTTCTATTCTATTCAATTGGGGTTTTTGATACCACCGTCCAACATAGGGGTGGGTGAGTAGCAGCACTTGCTGTTTAGCTTCGGAGTTGCATTTAGCGACTGTGACATGCATTAATTAATTGAGAGCGAGAGACGAGACTGCATTGTTGCAGTTTTTTTATAACAATTTATCACTCGCGGTGAATTTGAAACTCAGTGCTCCAACGCTTCTCAAATTAGTTTTTTTAGTTTTTTTGATGGTCAGTTGTGCATTTATTAAGTTTTTGTGATGGATAGATTTTTGTTTAGCTGTTTTGTGATGTCGCATTTGCTACGTAGTAGTCAAATGTAGTTAAGGAATCTCATCATAGTGCCGAAGTTTTTCCCAAATTTTTCACTACTTGGTCGTTCGTAAGGACAAAAAACTTTTCAGACATAAAAGTTATATTTATTGGCTCGCATCATTATTCTTCTTAAAAGTCACTCGCTTTGATAATTTATTACTCGTATTTAATTATCAAAGATTACCTTCTTTACCCTACTAAAAGTAGAAATTGAAAATTTTGTAAAGATAGAACTACTGCTAATTAGACAGCCAACAGCGGACAGTCCGTCACAGACTCTCCAGCCTTTTGCTGACCTCGCCAGCCGCTCGATGGGCGCTCTGGACGGCGCCGTCCATGAAGCCGCACCACTCGGTGGCGGTCTCGGTGCCGGCGAAGTGCACCCGGCCGAACGGGGCGCGCATGTTTGGCCCCATGAGGTGGGCGGCTCCGGCACTGACGATGTTCACACGGGCAGCCGCCGTTGAATGGCTCGTGGCGCCAGTTCTTCTCGGCAAAATCGAGACAGTCATGGACTCGATCCTTCGGGAAGAATCGGCTAATGTGGCCCAGGACGGCGGCACGGCGCTGCTCCGGGGTCAGGCTGTCCAGCTCCTGAGGAAGCGGTCAAGGATAAAACAAATCTACTTACTACTTTCAGTAAAGCATTTCGTTAATTTTTTTTCTAGAATCCGGGGCAATTATTATCGATTCTATTTTTAGAACAATTATTAAGCGTATTTGTTTGCGCAATGCACAATCCAATCCAACTGGATTGTTAGCCTGACACTAAAGCGTGCCACTTTTTGACTCACAAAATCACCGCTTGATGCTCATTGGCTAGAGGTTTTTTTAATCTAAGCAGACCCCGACACCAACCCCAACGCCAGCCAGCCTAACCCAGCCTAGCTGACAAGCGTTCTTTCTTCGGGAAACCTATGGGTAGAAGGCATGGGTAGAACCATTTGGGCATGAGGAGTAGCTAAAAATAGCTCAAGCGCTGCGTTTTTTGGTCGAGAGTCACCGCTCAATTCTCGTCCCTTTACGGAAAATCCTTGCCTTTCAACTCTTGGCTCACAAATTCTCTCGACACGCAAACTAAACAGAGGCCGCACGCACCTGGGCTTGCAGGCCGCCAGACAGAACCACCAGTGCCGGATTGCGCCCGTCCTCCAGCGAGTAGTCGAAGCAGACAGAGATCGGCGCCGATTTCAGGCCGGGCGCGGTCGGCGGACCGTCAGCCGAGACGATCTCGCCGGAGAAGCCGAGTTCGCGCCAGAAGGCCGTTTCATAGGTGATGATGAACTTGAAGATGTGGCCCACACCGGCGAGCTCCTGCTCAAGATTGTTACTGACAGGTTGAGGCTAAAGCCGGTTTGAACACTGGAAACCCGCCTTAGCTAAGTCAGCATGGCAACTCACCTGTACAGATCGAGTTTGCGAGCTGGCAGCGCCGGCTGCCATTCCATCTGCGCCAGAAGATGCGGCGGCGCCGTCGAGACCACATAGCGCGCTGTCAGCGGCGCCGCCCGCCCGACAATGTGCAGGCAGACTCTGTCGTCCAGCTGGCGAATGCCCGACACAGGGGCGGACAGCAGCACCCGCCGCGGCCCCAGCCGTTCCGCCAGGCGCTGGCAGACTTGATGGGCGCCGCCTTTCATGCGGAAGCCCTGGCCCGACTGCGCATCGCTGGCTACCAGAGCCTGGGAGTGACATTTGGGATTGCAGTGAGTGACATTTCATATTGCAGTGAGTGAAATTCGGGATTGCAGTGAGCGACATTTGGGATTGCAGTGAGTGACATTTTGGATTGCAGTGGGTGCCATTTGGGACTGGCAGTGAGTGACATTTGGGATTACAGTGAGTGACATTTGGGACTGGCAGTGAGTGACATTTGTGATTGCAGTGAGTGACATTTGGGATTGCGGTGAGTGAAATTCGGGATTGCAGTGAGCGACATTTGGGATTGCAGTGAGTGACATTTTGGATTGCAGTGGGTGCCATTTGGGATTGCAGTGAGTGACATTTGAGAAGGGGAATTCACCTGGAACCCGCCGGCGGCCCTCGCATAGGCCAGCATGTACAGGGCGGACATGCGGCTCAGGTCGGCGCCCCAGATGGTGCGGGCAGCCGCCTGGACGAGGCACTTCGTGGCGTAGCTCCAAGACAAGCTGTTGAGCAGCGCCTGGCCAGTCACGCTGTCCAGCTGGGCGGCTGTCCGGCAGGCGCCGGGATCGGAGGCGTCCACCTGGCGGACTCGGCGCTCCACCTGCACCAGCACTTTGCCCATGTCCAGCAGGCCCAGCAGCCCGATGTAGGGGATCTCGCCGCTGTACTGCGCCACCTTGGCGCCCATCTCGGCGCACTTCCGGCCGGTCAGGTACTGCGGGTACTGCCCAATCTGCAGCTGCCGCATCAGCTCCGAGATGTACCGCTGGCTCGGCCCGATCCACATGCCGCCGAGATCGAAATCGGCCTCGCCGCCTCCTGCGGTGCGCATCCGGTGGCCGAGGGTGCGGCCGCCGACTCGGTCCTTCGCCTCGACCACGGCCAGCCGACAGTCGGGCTTCAGACGTAGTAGTTCGCTAGCGGCGGCCAGCCCGCTGATGCCCGCTCCGATTATTAACACATCGTAGTCCGTTGGCTGCTGCCTGCGGCTGCTCCTGCGGCTGCTCCTGCGGCTGCTCCTGCGGCTGCTCTGCGGCTGCTCCTGCGGCTGCTCCTGCGGCTGCTCCTGCGGCTGCTCCTGCGGCTGCTCCTGCGGCCTGCTCCTGCGGCTGCTCCTGCGGCTGCTCCTGCGATTTTCGGACATGTCTGCAATCAAATCTGTTTCTATTTTGCCTCGATGCGCAATTCGTGCACCAGTCTGAAAGATTTTAGTTCACAAAAAAAGTTCCAGTCGGTGAGAAAACACAGGCTTAGGAAGAGAGTGCGCAGGCAAAAGTGTTTTTAGATAAGACAATGATAAGATGAGAGCTTGACTTTAATTTGGTATGGCGCACTGCACCCTCAGCTAACTGTAAAGGGAGCGGTCATTCCTTAAAACCGAAGTTAGCTGGTACGAGCGTATCTCGCATGGCAGCTGTACACTCGTACTAAATTTCTAAACTCGGGAATCTTTTTAATACCAAGAAACTATGACGAAAAAATAATTAAAAAGACATTAATATCGTTAAAAAAATAATCAACGATGATATATTTATGAACCAATAAATAGCTTTGAGTTGCATGTTAGCCAACTTATGTTTTATACTTAAAATGGTAGAAAACTTGAAGATCTTCCCATCAGATTGGGTCAGATCAGATGCGGAGTAATACATAAAAAATTCTAAGAAACACAGTCTCAAACAAACGATTGATTACACTTAAGATGGATACTTCACGCAAGCCGAAATAGTGTCAAGTCTGCCCAAATAATGGAAGATCGATTGGCTCTCACACTCGAGGTTTAAAGACGATTTTGTGAATCGGTGGAGCCCTCAAAAGTGTTCCACGTGAGAACTTCGGGTCCTCAGTCAGGTTCCACAGGGTCCTGCTGTCTTCGGGGTCCAGGCTGAACTGGTAGCGCTGCATCAGAGCGGTGAAGAAGACGAACAGCTCCATCTTGGCCAGACTCTCTCCGAGACAGGCTCTCTTGCCTAGACCGAAGGTCGCCAGGTGTGGACACGGCGTGAACTGCCCGTCCTTCAGGTGACGCTCAGGCAGAAAGCGCTCCGGCTCAGGGAACAGCTCTGGGTCGTGGTGTATGGAGTACACATTGAAGCCGCAGATGCTGTCAGCCTTCAGACGAACCCCGCTCACCGTGATGTCCTCGGTCACCCGATGGAACACGCCTAGCGGAACCAGGCTAGATCTGCGGTGCACCTCCTCGATGACGGCCTGAGTGTAAGGCAGATTCGGCTTGTCCAGCATCTTCGGCAGTCGGTCGCGACCAATCGCGTTGACGATCTCCCTGTGTGCCTTCTCAGCCACATCCGGGTTTCCAATCATGTAGAGGATCGCCCATCGCAGAGTGTTGGCAGTTGTGTCTGTCCCAGCGAGAAACAGGTCGCTCACAGCCATAGTGAGTCGCGTGTCCGTAAACATGGTTGGATCCTTTTTCTGGTGCAGCAGGTGGGCTTCGATGTAGTCTCTGGCCTGATCAACCTTGTCCATCTCGGCCATGTGCCGATCGCGGATGCTGTTGCAGTAGGCGTGCAGCATTTTGAACTTAGCGAACAGCTCTTTAGGCCTGGGAAGACTCATCAATAGACTGAAAAGGTCCTGGGATTTTGTCCACCATGCGGCATAACTGACATTAATAAGCTGCGGAGATCCGTTAGTACCCGAGTCCTGAGTGATGCTGCGGAATAGGTTCAGCATGTCGCCGGAAGTTTTCCTCCTCGGGAGGCGAGCCGCTGATCCGAACACAAGCTGGCAGATCACATTGCTGGTTGCGGTGCTGAAGACCAATCCTGTCTCAATGGGAGTGCCGCCTGCAGAGTCCAGGACGTTGAGCATATGCTCGGCCGCCGATGTCGATGAACTCCTCAACTCCTTGACGTCCGAATCCGAAGTCTCGGAGTGTCTTGAGTGTGAATCGTCCTGTAACTCCCGCCAGACTTCGCCGTCAGTTACAGCAATGCCTCCGTATTCCACCGAACAGTTTTCCAAGTAAGTTCTGCTTGGAACGGCCGCTCAGCTGCTCGGCATTGTCGATTCATGGCTCCTTGAATGCCGGCCAGCGTTGAAGAAGTACACGCACCTAGTGCCGAAGTGCACTCTACAATCTGCTCGCTGCCGAATTTCTCATATAGCGATCAGGTATAGCGGCTCGTCCAGATGGAAGTAGCTGCCAACCAGAGGGTAGCGACCGACGGACGGAGGCTCTCCAGAGTCGTCAATTTTTTCTCTTGAGCCAGTAGAGGCCCAGAGAGACGGCGCCTCCAGCAGAGCTACTGTGGTCGCTGTGGCCATGCCGAGTGAGTGCCGCAAGTTTTCTGTTGCGCTAGTGTGTGTGCGAGTTATATTGGCATTGTGCACTTTGCTTGTGGGGGAGTGGGGTAGAAAATATCAATAGCCTGTGTCCACCCAGCGGGTGCAGAAGGGTGGAGGCGATTGTCTCTCTCTACGCGCGTCATCCGAGTGTGCGTTTGTCGCTTGCACAGCGCTCTTCAAGCGATGTATCGCCAGAAGGTTGCATTATTTTTTAATGACCTTGTCCTGTCATAAAATGAAGTATTACCTTAATTTGTAATACTCTTTTTGTAGTCATATGCCGCCAGCAAATTGGGAGTTTTTCCTGCCTTAACATTCCGCCTTTCACATTGCAGAGCCATCCCACTAGTGACATTCATTGAAAATTTAGGCACTTTGTATGTTAATGTATGCTACTCCTTGCTCCAATGATAGCAATATGCTTTAGTGTAAATACAAATCTTAGGACGACCACGTAAAGAAAACATAAATTTCCGAATTTCAGAAGGAAAAATTAATTTGCGCGGATGAATTTGTGACAAAATTTGTTTTCGTTCACTATATGCCTGGGAAATGACACTGGAGTTAGCTATTTAAGATAAATAACTAACTTGAAGGATGTAGTGTGTAATTTAATCGTCATAATGCAATAGCTGACTGCCACTCCTTCTGCTGGAATGTCTGATTAGAATCGGAATTCCAGTGGCCCAGCATGTGCATCAGCGTGCACGCCATATTTTGACGCATGAAATGAAAATTGTGTCAATATAAAACTCCTGCAACTGTGCAGCTATTTTTCGATCTTAAACGTGAATTAGGCAGGATTTAAAAAAACGGTGGACATGAGCAAGTTGATTCTCGGAAACAACAATGGCGTGGAACTCTGCCTGAGCTGGCGGCCAACTGCTGGCGGTTGAGATTCCCGAAGGTGCTCTAGACGCCGGCGGCGAGTGCTATGTGATCAGAGCGCAGCACAACGGCTACTGGGTGCCCGGCAAGCTGCTGAGGGGCCAGTGCGCCGCCACGATCTCGTTCGGTGGGCAGCGAATTTGCAGTGCCGCAATACGAGGTGCTGGTGCGCTCCGGCATTGGTAGCTTCGGCGCCGGCTACGACTGGGTGCGCGTGGAGGACGGAAATTTTCCCCGAGAGAGCGCTGGTGGCGGGAAGCACACGGTTCGAAGCCGGTCTTGGTGGCGCGAGGCAAAGTAATGATTGGGATTCCCCTCTGTCAGCGTAGCGAGCTTGATTGAAACTGTCACAAAATAAGACTTTGAAGGCCTGACTCCTAAATCCCCAATCCATCGAATTTATGTTTTTGCAGTACGGTGGACGAATGTGTACAGGCAGGGCGTTCTTCGGTCACAAGAGGGCCTACATTGGGTGGAACGGAGAGGAAACGGCCCTGGACGACTTTGAGGTTCTCGTGTTCACCTGCAATACGAAATGAGTGGCCCTAGGCATTGTGTGAAAACAGTGTCAGGTTCTTATCAAGACTGAGACATTCACAAATGCATGCATTCCCGTAATACATTCGCATGCAAATTTTTTATTAGAAAATTTAATTAAAACACTGTTTTTTTGCTTTAAAGAAACTCAAAAGACTCGTAATTTGTTCGCCAATTTTGTCCGCAATAAACCCATACAACTTTCTAATAAGAATACTTGCCTTCGGTAACATCTGCTGGTAGTTAAAATTTATTTGGTCACTTGATGTTAAATTTTAAGCGCCATACGGAATTCGAAAAACATAAAAAAATTCTACTACGACCTCCAAAGGTTTGTATTGGAGCGACAAAAAACGTTTTTTGGTGAACCATCATCACCAGTAAGTGGTTTCAGGCATTCAGGCCCGAGGCGTGAACACGACGCTGTGCTGTGGCGGGGCCCTCACCAGCGATCCCTTCCAAGGCGTCGGGTCCTCCATCAGGTCCCACATGCTCCTCTGGTCCTCGGGGTCCAGACTGAAGCGGTAGCGCTGCATCAGAGTAGTGAAGAAGATGAACAGCTCCATCTTGGCCAGACTCTCTCCGAGACACGCTCTCTTGCCCAGACCGACGTTGCCATGTGCGGACTCGGCACAAATTGGCCGTCTTTGAGGTGCCGCTCCGGCAGAAACCGCTTTGGTTCATTGAAGTTGTCCGGGTCATGATTGATGGAGTAGAGGTTGAACATGCAGACACTATCCGCTTTGAGCCGGTAGCCGCAGACCGTGATGTCGTCCGAAACCCGATGGGGGAGTCCCAGCGTACCGATGCTGCCCAGTCTGTTGATCTCCTCAATGACAGCTTGGGTGTACTGCAGATCCTGCTTGTCCTGCATCCTCCGGCAGTCGGTCCCGACCGATAGCGTCGACAATTTCCCTGTGCACCTTCTCGGCTACATCCGGGTTGTCAATCATGAACAGGATGGCCCATCGCAGAGTTGTAGCTGTGGTATCGGTGCCTGCAATGAGACAAGTCGATGACAGCAAACTGTAAGCCGCGTCTCCGTGAACATCTTGGGGTCCTTGTGCTGGTGCAGCAAGTGGGCTTCGATGTAGTCTCTGGCCTGATCCACCTTGTCCATCTCGGCCGCGTGCCGGTCTCGCTGTTCCCGCAGAAGCTTTGAATCTTTCTCAGGCTCGCTGTCAAGGCTTTTGACGAGGGCAGCAGCGAAACTAGTTTGAACAGCCACGGAAACCGCTCCATCAGGAAAGAAGTGGCGAAGATGATGCTCTGCCGCACGTTGGCATCGTTGCTCTGGGTGATGTCGTGGATATAACTTCATCATCTCCTCGAACCGGTCGTCCTCGTCAGCCAGTCGCGAGCCGAACACGAAGCTGGCAGATGACATTGCTGGTGGCGGAACTTATGAGGATTTCGGTCTCAACTGGCTTCCCTTGCGCTGCGTCCAAAGCGCGCACCAGATGCTCCGCCTCCGCGACAACAATCTCCTCAGCTCCCTGCCGCCCGAACCCGAAGTCGCGCAGAGTCTTCAGAGTGAACCTTCGGTACTCCCGCCACACCTCGCCCTCCGTCATACGATTCCGCCATACTCGCCAAAACCTTAGAGAAAATGTCCCTGCCTGGGCCGGCCACTCAGTTGCTCCGCGTTGTCCAGCATGGCCGTCCTTCATCGCGGCGATGTTGTTCAGCACGTAGACGCACCTGGTGCCAAAGTACACTCCGCACTATGGGCGCATTGCCGAATCGCTCGTACATGGACAGAAAGAGTCGGCTCGGGCAGGTGCAAGGTGGCTGCCAACCAGCGGATACCAGCCCGCGGAGGGCGCTCTGTGGCCTCGTCGCGCCTCTTCTTCAGCCCAGTAGAGACCCAGCAGCGCGGCCGCGCCGCCAGCCCATTGCGAACAGTCGCCATCGCTTCTGCCTTCTCAAGAAGAATTTTTTGGCCCAAAAGCAGAAAGAATGGTGAGCACTGAGCTGAGTTTCCGAGCTTAAATCTGCGGCGTTTTGTTTCAGTATTGTGCTGTCATTTGAAGTGCATCATTTTGCTGTGCCCAGTGCAAAGCCTACCACTTGGTTTTTTGGGGTGGGGGCTCCTTTCAAATTTTCGTACCACTTAGTCGCTGGCGAGCAGACTTGAAGGTGAAACCCCCATTTACAAAGCTGACTTGTGCTTTACTCAACATTGAAGGTCATAAAATCTTTAATGGCCTTTCTAGGCTTTGAGGGTGTACAGAGGCCTCTTAAAGTTTTCTATTCTGCAATGCAAACTTCACCGAGGCATCTTTGCCCAATATTCTTCTAGCTGAAATGTCACTTAAATACCAAATTAAATAGGACAGGCTCCTTCGTTGCACATATGTATATTCGCGGGTTTTTGTATCTTAGCCTTTCGAATTGTAAATAAAATATAAATAGTGTATTTCATTACAAATTATGCGTCAACAATTGAACCAACGAATACCGAAGTAATCTAAACTAGATAGCGGAGTGAATCGAAGGACAAGAAAATAATACATTTTTAGAGAATTTTTAGGAGAAAAAATTGACAACCAGAGAGGAAAAGTACATTTGGACTTGAAATCTGAAAATCAAATTGAAAAGAAGAGCTAAGCTTAACTCCACGATGAAGTTGGAGCAGTCAAAAATGGAATATAAAATTTTTGCACTTATAGTTCGAAGGTAATAATAAGCACAATAAATATCGGATTGCATAGATCGCATTCGCTTGACTTAGAGATTAAAAAGCGGCGAGGACCTAGTAGCAGATAAGCTGCAATTACCTACTTTAGTAAGATGCGGTGCGCACTAAATTAATAATTTCTCTGCCGAATATAACACAGGCCCTGATCTACCCACCAGGTGCTTCATATTTACTTTTTTTCAGTTTAGCGGGTCAGTTCTCTGTGAGGTCAAGCAGCAGCGCTTTCAACATCCGGGCCTCGAAGGTGACGGAATTCCGACCCGGATGTGGTTCCTTCTGGGCAAGTGGGTTCTCCACGTACGCCTTCACTGTATTGCCGTATCCTACAGTGCGGGTTGACATGAGAGACAGATACACAGATAAAATAGATCGATACATAGATAATAGAATAGATAGATAGATAGATAGATAGATAGATAGATAATTAGATAGATAGATAGATCGATAGATAGATAGTAGATAGATAGATAGATAGAATAGACTAGATAGATAGATAGATAGATAGATAGAGATCAGATAGATAGATAGATAGATAGCATAGATAGATAGATAGATAGATAGATAGATAGATAGATAGATAGATAGATAGATAGAACAAGAGACAATACAAAACTCACTTCGCCCAGATCCAGGAAACTTAAAGCAGTCGTCAAGCACGCCGGTCCTTCATCAGAATCATGTGCTTGGCCATGTTCTCCAGCAGGGACAAGAAGCAGCGCTTAGCATAATACCATGTGGTCGGTGCCCAGTTTCTTCTGGTAGGGTCTCCATGCTCTTGATGATGCGGCCCTGATTCCGAACTCATAGTTGCCCCTTGGAGCAATACAATGTCCCAATGACCAAGTTACAATGCAGGAGTGGAAGATTTTCTGTGTCCGGGTCCTCGTAGGCAACCTGAATGGGTGAGTTTGTTTCGTTTTATTTTCGTTGTATGCAGTTAATTGATCATAGACCAGCGTAAACAATACGCTATTACGCTCATACAAGTACGGGCGTAGAAAGAGGCTCGTCTAGAGTACACATGAAAATCTATGGTCCAAATAATGATCTAGAAATGACACTCAGTTCGGGCCATAGACTATCAAATAGACAGCCTTTTGCCAGGCTATGAAGGCTTTGCAGCTCACCGCTTTCCTCCTCCTTCTCGATCTTCCTCATGAGCTCCTCAGCGTCCCTCGTTCTGGCTGGTCATGATGTAAGCCACGCACAGGTTTGCCAGCACCACTGCGCTCACATTGAGGATGTGGTCGTAGTGCTTCTTAACGATGGGCTCGTAGAAGCTGATGCTCTCCTTGAACTTGTCGCGCATGAATAGCACGTGTGCGACGTTCAGCTTCCAAGAGTCGTGATCGTTGCAGAACTCAACCGAATTGCGGAATATCTTCTCAACTTCGGGATAGTTTCTCGCGGTCCCAGTAGATCTTGGCCTGTTGCATCAGGATCGGTATGTACTTCTCCAGGGCTGGAATATGTTATAGAAGAATAGCAAGGCTTCATGCGTACATTGCTAGGGATTAGCAAGGGGGTTGGCGCCCCCATTGCCAGCAGCTTTGGTGCCTTTTAGCCTCAGCTTTGGTGGCCAGAATGAAAAATGCTGGCTGCACCCTGTCACAGGGCAGTCACCAACCTTCATCATAGTCATTGACAGCCTTCTTCACTGCTTCATCTTCCTTCTTTTGTCGCGCCTGTTGGACTGTCTTTGTGAGCTTGCGGAGGGTCTCCGTCTGCCGGCTGGCCATCTCCTCGAGCCGTCTGTGCAAGATTGGATGATAGGGGGAGGCTTGATGATGAGGTTGCTTGAAGCTTTGGCTCTTCTGGTTTTGGTACTTAATTTTTTAGCCTCTTGATTGCATTAACATCTTTTTACCTATAAGCTTCCTCAGGCGCAGTCTGGCACAGTATGACGGCCTCAAGGAAGTCCATCAGGTAGGGCGGCAACAGCTTGAACGCCTGCTCGGTGCTTTCAGCCAGCACGTCTGCCGCGAGGTCGTGAAAGTCGTGCTTGACGTACAGCAGCAGCAGGTTGCCCAGCGTCTCCGGCGGGAACGACTCCTGCTGCATGAGGAACTGCAGCTTCTGGAAGCCGGCAGAAGCGTCTGTCTCCATGCCAACGAGACCGAGGTTGTGCAGAGTGACTGCGTCCCAGCTCCTGCTCGGATCGCGGCGGCATGTCCGTGAGGGCGTCCTGCGCCTGCGCGAAGTTCCTTCTGTTGAATTCGATGGCCGCCTTCAGGTTTGAACGCCTCCACCAGAGCCGTTTCGTGAAGCGTCAGCGAGTTGCCGACGCTGCGCACCTCTATATGCCTTCGGTTGCCATGCCAACGCCGAGCTCAGGGTGCTCGCGAATGCCGCGCTCGATGATGTCGGCGATGAGCTTCAGGGCCTGGGCGTACTGGCGCAGCTGGTAGTGACAGACGGCCATGTTGTAGGCGAGGGTCCGGCCGGAAGCTGGTCAACGCTGCGGGGTGTGCGGATCAGGCGTTTGAGGGTTTTGGCTCACAGATGGCAGGCATGGGTGCGGATGAGAAGCGTTTGAGGGTTTTGCTCACAGATGGCATGCATGGGTGCGGATCAGGCGTTTGAGGGTTTTGGCTCACAGATGGCAGGCATGGGTGCGGATCAGGCGTTTGAGGGTTTTGGCTCACAGATGGCAGGCATGGGTGCGGATCAGGCGTTTGAGGGTTTTGGCTCACAGATGGCATGCATGGGTGCGGATCAGGCGTTTGAGGGTTTTGGGCTCACAGATGGCAGGCATGGGTGCGGATCAAGCGTTTGAGGGTTTTGGCTCACAGATGGCAGGCATGGGTGCGGATCAAGCGTGTTGAGGGTTTTGGCTCACCAGATGGCAGGCAGATGGGTGCGGATCAGGCGTTTGAGGGTTTTGGCTCACAGATGGCAGGCATTTTTTGACATGAGGCAACTGAGTAATTGAGCTACATTAGTTAGCCAAATAATAAATTCACTTACCTGCATTGCTTGAGTGAACTTGGCGCAAGCCTCCTGATATTTTCCCTCCTTGAACAGCAGGCAGCCGAGGTTCACCTGCCGGTCCGGGTCGTCAGCCGGGCACTGGTCAACTAGGGCCCGGGCGCCGGTGAAATCTTCCTCGTCGTACTTGATTGCCGCTTCGAGCTTCAGCAGCTGGCTGCGGTACGATGGCTCCTCGATCTGCACCGCCACCTGTGGGATTCGAGGGGAGTTTATTTTAAAAAATTGCTCACGCTTATTTTTCACAATCCGTCTACAAACCTTCATAGCCTGCTGATACAGACAGCCTGGTAGAGGCTCTGAGCAAAGTACAGTTTGTACTCCACGCAGTCTGGGCACAGCTGGGTCAGCCGCTCGTACGAATCGCTTGGCTGAAACGAAATCCTGCATCTGGTAGAAGCAGTAGCCCAGCAGAGACAGAGCAGCCCGCCGAGTCCGGGTACGTTGTGAGCTGCTGATTAACTGATTGACGGCGTCCTTTGTAGCGGTGCTCTTTGATGTAGCCATATATTGTGGAAGTGAAGTGACCCTCCTTAATGCTGTGCGTCATTTTATTGGCTCTGGAATTGATTTTTTGTGCCGTCGATATCACACAGCACAGTAAAACATAAAAATTTCACTAATTCCACGCGTGCATTGGTCCATAAAGTTATTTTTACTAGAGTAGTCATTTTCCTCTAAAAGAAAGCTGCTTAAGTAATTAGCAAGCTTCACGTCTTCGCAAGTTTGACTTATTTTTTTAGTCATCGCTGTCTGCGAAACGAAAAAAGCGTAATTATTTTGCATTCAGTCATTTTGTGGGTTATTAGAGCATAATTCAGAATATATTATTCGGAATATATATATCAATGTAGTCTACAGTAAGGAAACCTTAAATTTTTGTATAAAAACGATTCATTCTAGCAAACGTGTGATGGATTCAAATGTCCTATTTCTAAAATCCGATTATCACACTGAAGAATATCATTAAATCTGATTGAAATAAAAAATTACGCCCTGACCAAAAAGAGCACTAAGCAAAGACACGTTTATCTGCAACAAATGCAAGCGTACATTTAAGTCAGTAAATTAATCGAAGGGACTGGGGTAGCTGAAAGTCTAAGTAATTTTCTATGCTAAATCACATTAACTGTCTTGTCTGGAATTTATTTCATCGTATTTACTGCAAGCTCTGCGAAAGATTTATACCATTCAATTAGTTAATGACCATTCACTAAAAACAAAAGGCCACTATAAGGCGGCTGCAACTTAAATAAAATAATATTATTAAACGTGACAATCGTATCTTAGTCGTAAATTAGCTAAATGTTATAGTCGCTTATAATAAACATAATAAGTACACAACATTCACAAACGCGAAAATGGACAAAATACTTTCATGTTAAAATTACAACACTATACAAACAATGTGAATGCACGAACAAATATTATTGTAGGACTGTAGTAATTTTTTAAATTTTAAATTCATTTGAAATAATTTCCTTAGTGAACTAATTATTTTTTTCCTTTGAATTCGGAAGTTTTGATGTAATGCAATATTCTGTTTTATAAAATAATAATGATGCGATAATTTTCCCCGAAAGGGCAACACTGACAGCTTCTTTAAAAATAACATCAGTAGTAATCCTAATGCCTAATCATGGGTCAATTGTTCGCTACTTTACGATGAAGTTAAAAATATCTATCGGTTATTCTTGTTCTTATGTCTTCGTTAAGATTGATCTAGAATTCTTAATTAAAAAATGATACCTAATTCGTATTACACTATCACACACTGAAAACCGCCACCCATAGTCATGTATAATAGATGTATTATACATTACTATGTATTTTAATACTAATTAAAATAATCATTGTAACAAAGCTCTTTATATTATTAGGACATTTAAACTGCCCTTTGTTTGACCTTAATTCCTTCTCGCCCGAGTGGATGAGTCACGTGCGAAAACCAAGTAAATAGCTGCTTGATGTAAAACAAGTGCCACCTTGCTTCGGGTGTGGGTGGCGGTTTTCAGTGTGTGATAGTGTATTTGTAGTATTTAAACTTTTTAATTGTATTAATGCAATTGACTTTGCAACTTTGAATATAGTTATCAATTTTTAGATCTTTGGCTTAACAAAGAGAAGTTCTACAATCATAATTTTAATTATTGGTTAGGTTTTTTTATTTCAGACTTAAAGTTAATGGCATAAGTATGGTTCCGTTCATTAAACTCAAATTAGCGCGAAAAACGAAATCTAAGATCGTAACAATACACGATTTGAAATTTAAGTACTGATGTGGCGGTTTCTATGGCCGAAATATACCCCATGGTTGGTGGCGCTGACATGGCAGACTTGGCGGTGTCTATGGCCAAAATATACCCCATGGTCGTGGCGTTGTGCTGGTGAGGAGTGCAATTTCAAATTTCGGACTTTTAAGCACTAGTTAAGTTGACATCGCTTAAATTGACTAACCAGAATCTTTCTTGATACTTTTTGATATGGCTGGCGGACGCCCCATCAGCACCAATTGTCCTGCATTGTCCTGATTGATCCGTGTATGGCACTCAGTCGCAGCTTTTTGAAATGTACTCTGCAGGAATTTCTGTGGCTCAAGAAGTTCCCGCTTCCCCACTTTCCGGTACTTTCTGCGCTGTATCATGGAGCAGTACCCGCTGTAGCTTCTGCAAAGCTTCTGCTGTAACTTCTCCCCCAAGGACATTATTCTAACGTTTCTCAATGTTACCCATTATCCTTGTTACACCAGTTATCATTTTTTGCGCGAATTTGAGTTTAACAAACTGAACCATACTTATGCCAGTTTAATAATATTATGTTTAATACCTAGGTAGTAGGCCTTAGTAAATGTTTATAATATCACTTAAATAAAAATATATTATATATTGAAGATAAAAACTTTAAGAAAATTTTAATTAAATAAATTGCACCCTAAACATATATTTGGATTTATAATATAGGGATAATTAATATTTTTAGTAACTGTTATAAAAAAGATAATGCCATGGAAGCATACGGGACACTGGACACTTCATCATCTTACAACTTCGTCATCTGGATGACAATCTGTCAAGATCCTAGAGGGTGGATGACAAAGTGACTTAGACTTGTGGACATTTCGTCATCTATAATTTATAGCTCAGGCTTCAAAGTGGAACCACCCCTCCCCACCCACATCATCCTCGGCTGCAGGAGAATCCAGAAACTCTGCCTTGCTTTGGACATTCCCACATAGTCCAACAGGACATAGTCTCACAGTTCGGCCTCAATTTTACATATACTTGTACGCAGAAGCATCTTGTTAATTAAGTCAACAATGGTTGTTAGTGGTAGATGACGAACTGACCAAACTTTAAAGCATGCTGATTGGCTAGATGACAAAGTGTCCTAGCTTCAAAGTGGATGACAAAAGTGTAAAATGACGAAGTTGTAAGATGACGAAGTATCTAGGATCCAAAGCATACATGCGCAACTATGCCCTATGGAATTACTAGCTATTTCTAATAGTTACACACACTGATAAGTCACTATTGGACAAAATTGCCATCATGTGACATCAACAAACCAATTGCAACTTATATATATATGTTGCCAATGGAAATGGCCAGGTGATTTCTAAGGTTGCACTTATATATGCATAAAAGTAATGTATATTCTGAACAAAGTTAAATTAAACTTAGCACTAAAAGATTTGAAATTATGTTTTCAAGATCAATAAATAGCAGCATAAAAAATTATATTGATATTGTATTTTTTAATTGCAGTATATTTTTTAAACTATACTTATGTGCTAGGGTCTCTTCTACTATCTTATTACTGACACTAACGTTATTATAGGGCTATAATCTTACTAACACTAATTCAGTCTAGTAGCATTTCTACTGGGCCCAAGCTTGTAAACCCAGTCCAAAATATAGAACATTCCCCAGATTAGAGGGTTGCAGCTATAAATTCCTATGCCTAATATTCCCTAGCCCTATCCTACTTTTGCCATTCTAGGTAGTTATTCTCGCTTTCCCAGTGGTATTTCTCTGCAGTCTGCTTACAGCAGGTATTTCTAATACTACTCTTACCCTTCAGGTGGTTTTTATAGTGAGTTTACTAAACTCATTTCCTAGAAGTGAAATTCCTCTGCTTAGAGCAGGATTCTTTGTTAAAACAAAATTAAAAAAAACAAAATTATTTCTATGAAAGAGATATACAGTAAACCCTATTACATTTATAAAATTAACAATATTATACTCTATTTCCTGTCTTTAAATTTTTTTTGTACTTTCTTTATCAGTTAGAGAGATAGATAGATAGACATAAATATTTAGTTAATCAATTTAGCTTGTCTAACTAGCTTGATTTAAAAAGCATACTTTTAGTATCTCTTTATTTTATATTTTGTATTTGATTATAAATTTACATTTTCATTATAATAATAGAACACTTATTCGTAGATATGGTGCATTCTTTGATTCATTTGACTTCTAATCAGAGCCTAAAATGGCTATTTGAGTAAATTTATTAAGCATTAATTTTTAGCCAACAGTTTTCAAGTTATGTTTTTAAACAATGAAATCAAGACTTCATTGACAGTTTTATTAACTTCTTGTAATAATGGAAGCAATGAAAAAAATGGAAAATTAGAGTGTTAATATTTGCCTTCACATATTAATAATTTAGAATGATCATTGTGTTTTTATTGATTATAGCCTTGCACTTAATAGCTATCAATTATTACAGTGCTAGGCTATATCAATATAAAGTATTTAACATTAGCATTCTAATTATTAAAGCATCTTCAATATTTTGTTAATTTAGAGTTCATTGAGTTACCAGATCGCTATATTGGAGCCGTCCAACATAACTTCCAGACAGTTGCAATCCTAGATGGACTCCGCCGCCCTGCTGCCCATCGACATCCAGAGCAACAAGCTCACTGACTGGCTCGTCAGCCGGCGCGTCTGCGACCGGCACTGGCTGCGCGACGACGCTGCCGAGGTTCGTCGTCGAATCGCCCAGCTGGCCGCCTCCGACAGCCTCGGCCAGGAGGGCGTCAGCGCCGAGCCTGCAGGCCGCGCTGCGCCAGCCGCAGATTCACTACTGGCACTGCGACCGCATCGCCGAGGCGCTGAAACGGCTGGACTCGGCCAACAAGTCCTTCCTGTTGGCTACTCGTCTGCCGTCATTCGCGAGCTGGACGCCATTCTCAAGATCTACAAGTGAGTGCTTGGTCAGTCAGTCAGTCAGTCAGTCAGTCAGTCAGTCAGTCAGTCAGTCCGTCAGTCAGTCAGTCAGTCAGTCAGTCAGTCAGTCAGTCAGTCAGTCAGTCAGTCAGTCAGTCAGTCAGTCAGGTCTCGCCAACCCATCCCAGGCGCGGCAGCTGCTACGTGGCGGACGCCAGCCGGCTGCTAACAAAGCTGGTGCAGGAGGAGGCGCCGCTGTTGAAGCGCCAGGCTGAGCGCAGCAGGCGGCGCCAGGCGGAGTGCGAGCGGCGCAAAGGCGAATTGGCCGCCTCTGGCGCCGAGGCCAGGTGAGGTTGAGCAGGCTGTTTTTTAGGAGTGCGAGTGGCAACCTCGACCTGACGCGACCTTAATTGTCCTCACAGAGCGAAGTTCGCCGCCCTGTGCCGTCAGTTTGGCCTGGCTGGCGCTGCCGAGCTGGACGGCCAGCAGCAGCTGCCGCTGGCGCGGGTGCGCGGCGAGCTGATCGCGCAGGCCGAGGCGCTGCCCGACTGGTTTGACGGCGCCTGCATGGCGTCGGTCCGCGGCCTGGCCGACGCTGTCCGGCTGTACGCGGAGTTCCTGCAGCAGACCGGCGGGCTGGAGCAGCTGCCGACGGTGTGCCCGACGCTCGCCTACCTGCTTGAGCGCGGCAACACCACGCAGTTCGAGTACGCGCGTGGGCGCCCGCCGTCCAGCATCGAGCCGTTTCGCATGGCGCTGCCCGCCGAGTTCGCCGACGCCGCTGCTGACGCTGACGCTGCTGAGGACGCCGCTGAAGGCATCGACTTCGGAGATGACATCGACTTCTCCGTGGTTGACGGTGCGGACGGCGGCGGCATCGACTTCTCCGGCATCGAGGTGGCCGAGTCGGACAGTCATTCGGCCGCCTCGCCGAGTGCTGCCGACGCCGGCAGAGGCGTTGAAGACGACGACGTAGCACGCGGCGAGCAGGTAACTTGATGATGCTTCTGTATCCCTGGTGGTCCTTCAGCATCCCTGATGATCCTTTAGCATCCCTGATGATCCTTCAGCATCCCTAATGATCCTTCAGCATCCCTGATGATCCTTCAGCATCCCTGATGATCCTTCAGCATCCCTGATGATCCTTCAGCATCCCTGATGATCCTTCAGCATCCCTGATGATCCTTCAGCATCCCTGATGGTCCAACGGCAGTCCCTCAATATCCCCACATCCTGAATATTATCGTTGCCTGTTGCGTTGCCCTCCAGGCCCGTTCAGTGCTGGACACGCTCGACCTACGCGAACGCCTTTTGGACGATCTGCACGAGCTGGACGCATTCTACAGCCGCCTCGGTCAGGAGCTCGCCGACCATTCCAACTGCGTCAGCCAGGCTGTGCTGAGCGGCTCCTCCGCTGTTAGCGAGATCGTGGATGCGGATCCGGGCAGCCGGGCGCGGGCTCTGATTGGCCAGCTGACGGAGCCGAGCCGGCAGCACCTTATGCTCACCAGGTCCGCGCCCGCCTACCTCAGCCGGCTGCTGCAACGATTCTCCAGCCTGCGCGATCAGGCGGACAAGGCCGCAGCGGCCGCTCGTCTTCTTGAGCAGCGCCGGCTGGAGGCCGAGGCCGAGGAGAGCGCCCTGGAGCAGCAGCTGGCAGCCCTGCGCGCCCAGATCAAGCAGCTCAAGCAGGCTAATCGAAGAGGAGATCTCGCGCCGCTGCGACAACCGGCGGGTGAACATCATGGGCGAGGTGAATGCGGTGTGACCGAGCGCTGCGAATTTTAATTTTTATCATTCTAAGATTCCGTTTATCAGTAGTATCCGCATATAGAGTCTTCGTTACTCATTTATTGGTGTTCGGGCAGCCGTCGTGTTTTTGGTTTTTCTTGTTTTTGTGCTCCTGTGATTTTTGTTGATTGAATCGTTAAATATAGAGTCAGCTTATAGTCTGCTTGAGTGCTGTCTTGTTGCTATGCAGCCTTATTCGCATTATTGAGTGTGACATAATAAAAAATGTCTGCATAAATGTTTACCCATAATATTTATGGACTAAAAAGTATTTTATAATTTTGGGTGTTCATTTTTAAACGTGAATAAGAAAAATTTCTACGTCATCCAGTTGATTGCGAGCTTGAACAAGCATTGAAGCAGTGCTAAAAATTCTGTGCGAGTACTTTAAAAAATTATATACCCTCTCTCTAATTTAGTCAATCTCTAGGTATTACGAGCGTAAGTTATCACTTTGAAGAATGCGAACTTCCACAAGAACTATTGACTCGGCTTTTTTCAAAGCTAATCGTACAGTAGGCGACGGAGTACAAGCGAAAGCTTTGGGCCATAAGAGTAATGGCAAATTGCGTCCTATTATAATTTAATGGACTCTGGACGGATTTAACTGGACTTTTTCATATACCACAATATTTGGCAACCCTGCCAAGAAACATTGCTCGTTGCCACTTCAAAAACTGTCCTAAAATATTTAGGGCTTAACCCTTCAGTAATATTTCGAGATTTCGTTATTGTGAATCCCTACGACTAGCTGTCTAACGTCCAATCAATAGTTACTGTTGCGTCGAAAAATAGCTGAAGAAAAAGTTTTTTTAATTTGCTAATTAAAAACTAAAAGGTTAAAACACTCTTAGATCATTTAAAATGTTTGCCTAAACTCCTCTAAGGTTTTTTAAACCATTTACAAGCCCACAGATTTGATTTCTTGGAGTTATAGCTCGTATTTTCTATGCGATTTTTTTACGCGCAAACTTAAAATCTAATGTTCCAAGAAGACAAAAACTAGAAAAACTAGGCATATTAACAGTTTTTACAGTTTTATTTTTACTGTACGTTAAAATTACTTCAGAGTCAGACGTGGACTAAATTTTAATATTTTGTGTGATTTTCATATCATATATCAGGGCATGAAGCAAACAAAAAAGAACAAACTATCGGTGAAAATATCAACATTTGACGCTGATGTAGAATTTGATGTCAAGGTAAAGGAAAAAAAATATATCCATAAATTTAAAATTAATATTTAATATTTAAAGTAAATATTTATATGTAAAACCCATATAGTGTTTCACGCTCATATTAAAAGTAAAAGATGAATAATAAAACTTAGAAACATTAGGCCCTTGTCTAATGTTTTTCTATTGTACTGTATTACATTTTTGTATTATTAATAACTACAATTTTTAAATAACATTTTTTATGCATTAAAGACAAAAAATAGGATTAAGTTGGCCTATTAAGTGACTTTGCTAATTTAAAAGAATATATTTGTCATCATTGAATTCATTGGCTACATACATGCGCAACTTGAAAATTTGGTTAGCTGGTGCAACTAAGTTGAAAAAAAATTGTGACTTACTTGGGCTCAAAGTTCAAAGGACCAAAAAAGAGTTCCTTGATCCACATCTCACCTACAACTTGCCTACTTGCTACATTGTTTTACTATTCTCCAAATTTTACATTTCTACTATCAATCATATATCTTATCCCCTCCATTTTGTGAATTACTCCCTCTATTTTGCAACTTTCCCCCTCCATATTGCCACTTACTCCCTCCATTTTGTGACTTCTTCCTCCATTTTGCGACTTACCCCCTCTATTCTTACCAATTTTGCAACTTTCATTAGCAATTTTGCAACTTTCATTGGTGATTTTGCAACTTACATAGGTGATTTTGCGACTTACCTTGGTTAGTCACCAAATCAGTTGGCTGGATTGGCCAACTCAGCTGACTGTTGCGCACATATGATTGGCCATGCCTATAGGCTATAGTATTGTGATTTGCTAAAAATTTTTTTTGGAAATTTAGTTAATAATATAAATATTGTAAGTGCAAAAGGTCAATGCAAATTTTCTATAAAAATTTAAACAAAACTTATGTCTTAAATATATAAAGCATTTAATGCATATAAATTTATGACTTGGTATAAATTATTTAAAGAATAATTAAAATAAGATTTACTGAAATTGATGTGTAAATTGCAACCTTTAAAACAAAGCTAGCTATAATGCTTTTTGCTATTAATTTTTCTAGCTATTTTAATTTTATAGTTTTTATAATCTTATAAAGTCTTTTATATAAAGTGAGTGTCTAATGTATTTAGCCACTTACTTAATGTATTTATTAAATACAATAAATATTCAGCAATATTCTAAAAACCCCTGAAATATTAAAATTTTTTATTTACTAATATAAGATTTATTGCTTAATTATGTGTTATTAGTTAGCAATATAGATTTACATGTATTAAATTCATTTTTTTGTAAACTGGATATTTTTATCCATTATTGCATGTATACAATATATATAAATAGGCTGCTCTGTTACACTATCTGCTAAGTTATACTAATAGTTATTGTTTATTCAAATGGTTATATCAAATGTAATTTGCTCATTATAGCCAAGGGAGTAGGCTTGGCAGAATCAGTGGGTAAATAAAACCCTATGGAGCTTCACTCTATAGCCCTTTTATATCTATTAGTTTATTTTTCTTTTCTACAAGTCCTGGTATATTAACCACTACTCAAAGTCATTTAGCACCTGCTTACTCATTTCTTGTAGCCAATAGCCACCAAATGTATATTATTTGGCCTGCATCAAACGTGTTCTTTATTTTAATGTATATTTTAAAATATTCTAGCATTGAAATTTAATTTTTAATTCACTCTAGGAAAATCTCTAACCTAGCATTTAGAATATGATACCTGTGTAGTTCGTTATAGTAGCTTTATTATTTATTAAAATTTTGTACTATTTTTGCCCCCATTAGCCAAAGTGCACTGGCCAAGAAGTGTTCAATTTGGCGTGCGTCACCTTCGGCATCCGCGAGACCTGGTACTTCGGTCTGCAGTTCAACGACACCAGCTCTTCCGGCAGCGGCAGCAGCAGCGGCTCCTGGTGGCTACGGCCAGACCGCAGACTGTCCGACGTTGTCCGAAGCCTCCCGGCCGGCTGTCCGCTGCATTTTCTGTTTCATGTGCGCTTCTGGGTTGAGGATGTTGGCGAGGACCTGCTGCTGGAGGCCACCGTGCACCTGTTCTACCTGGAGGTGAGGATTCGTGCAGCCTTGATAGCTATGACAGACAGGCAGACAGACTGACAGACAGACAGACAGACAGACAGACAGACAGACAGACAGACAGACAGACAGACAGACAGACAGATAGACAGCCAGACAGACACACAGACAGACAGACAGCCAGCCAGACAGACAGACAGACAGACAGACAGACAGACAGACACACAGACACACAGACAGACAGGCAGACAGACTGACAGACAGACAGACAGACAGACAGCCAGACAGACAGACAGACAGACAGACAGACAGACAGATAGACAGCCAGACAGACACACAGACAGACAGCCAGACAGACAGACAGACAGACAGACACACAGACAGACACACAGACACACAGACAGACAGTCAGACAGACAGACAGACAGACAGACACACAGACAGACACACAGACAGACAGCCAGCCAGCCAGACAGACAGACAGACAGACAGACAGACAGACAGACAGACAGACACACAGACAGACAGCCGGACAGACACACAGACAGACAGACAGACAGACAGACCCAGACACACAGACAGACAGACAGACAGACAGACAGACAGACACACAGACAGACAGACACACAGACAGACAGACACACAGACAGACAGACAGACAGACAGACAGACAGACAGACACACAGACAGACAGACAGACAGACAGACAGACAGACATACAGACATACAGATAGACAGACAGACATACAGACATACAGATAGACATAGACAGACAGACAGACAGACAGACAGACAGACAAGCAGGCAACAGCAGCAACGAGAGTAACAGAAGAGGCTACACAGAGGGAAGCTGAGCGAAGTGAAACCAAAAGGCCGGCCCACCACGCCAGGTCAAGGACCTGGTGCTCATTCGCCAGCAGTGGGCGGCCTCTGCGGACCTCCTGCCGCTGCTGGCCGCCTACGCAGCCCAGGCTGAGCTGGGCGACTTCGACCCGGCCGTCGGCTGCGACCACCTGCTGGGCCGCCTGCTGCCCGTCCAGGCGCAGCAGCCCGACACGGCGGCCGCCTGCGCCGAGAAGCTGCGGGATCACTATAGGGATTTGGCCGGGCTGGGCCGGGTGGAGGCTCAGATTGAGATGCTGCGGCTGGCCCAGGATCTGGAGATGTTCGGCCTGGTGTACTTTCCCATTCACGCCAACGTGAGTCTTTGTCTTATTGCATTTCGGTATGCAATTGTGAGTCTTGTGTTTTTAGAGCCTTTATATTAAATGTAGAAAGTCTTTGTTTTCTTGGGTCTTTTAATCCTTGTCTTATTGGATTTTTTACTGATATCTGTGTTTATATTTTCCAGTTGTGAGTCTTTATCAACGGATTTTCTTCATTTTTGTACTCAATTCTCAACTAGGTCTTTGTTACCTACGTGTAGGAGTCTTTGTTTCGCAACCCTCAGGGCCCAGCCTCGGACCCGGGCAGCTGGCTGGGGATCTCCTGCTTCGGCGTGAGCTTCTACGAGCAGGCCTCGCTGGTGAAGCCCTACAGGCGGCTGGCCTGGTCCGACATCCGGCGGATGTCCTGCCGGGACCGGAAGTTCACCCTGGTCGTCAACGAGGCTCCATCGGCTTCGTCGGCCGGGTCGGACGAGCCGCCAAACTGTTTCGGCGGCGAGCACCGCGGCGGCCGGGCCGTCACCTTCTGGACCAGCGGGCCGGCGGACAGCAAGCAGATCCTGCGGCTGTGCGTCGGCAACCACGAGCTGTACATGGCCAGGCGGATGCCCGACAGCATCGAGCGCCAGCAGATGCGCGCCACGGCCAGGGAGGAGCGGGCCAGGAGGCTGCTGGACAAGCAGCGCCTGGCCCGAGAGGTTGAAGGCCGGGCGGCCGCTGAACGGCTTCGCGGCGCGGCGGAGGAGAAGGCCGGCCAGCTCGGCCAGCTGCTGGCCAAGTCCGAGGCCATGCTGGGCGCGCTGAGCGAGAGGGCCCGGCTGGCTGAGGACGAGATGCGGCTGCTTAGCGAGCAGCGGGACCGGCAGCTCGCGCACATGCGCCACATTCACGCTCAGGTGCTGCTGCTGCCGACTTGACCGCCCACCCTGCCAGCCTCACTTTTGATTATTGAACCTGTCAATCACTGCCTAGCCTGTTCATTTCATTATCGATCCTATTATCTTACTTGTCAATCTCATTTGATCATCATTTAATCTCACATTATCAGTCAATCTCATTATCTCTACGATTAATCCCATTATGTCACCTGCTAATCTCATTATCTCACCTGTCCATCTCATTATCTCAACCATCAATCCCATTATGTCACCTGCTAATCTCATGTCCGTCTCATTTTCTCCCCTATCAATCTTATTATTTCACCCGTCAAACTCATTATCCCAAACGTTTTCTCACGTTTCACGTCGAAAAATCTCATTTTCTTACCTATCAATCTCACTATCTCACGTCAATCTCTTTGTTTCCTTTATGGATCTCATTATCTCACCCGCCAATCTCATCAAACTGTCAGTCTTAGTAGCTGTCCCGCCAATCTGAATGTCTGTTGCTTCAACAATGTGCAGATCCAGTCTCATCGCCTCCCCCCATCAACGCCGCCCCGCCAGCTCCTAGCCGAGAAGCAGAGCCTGGCCGAGCGGGCCCGCCAGTTCGAGTCGCTGCTGCTGACCCTGTCCGAGGAGGCCAGCGTGAACGAGGCGGAGCGCGACTGCCTGCGGCAGCAGCTGGCCTACGCCAGGCAGGGCGAGAAGTCGCTGCTGGCCAAGCTGGAGAGCCTCCTGCACTCCGTCGGCGTGTGGAGCTCCGCCGGCGGCAGCGACTCCGGCTCCGATTTCAATGCGTTCGGCGCTTCGGCCGCTGGCGGCGCCTCGGAGACGGACGAGACGGCGGGCCTGAGCACCGCCGAACTGCTGGCCCGCCTCCAGGCCGAGCGGCAGCTGTTCGCCGACGGCAGCGCCGCCTTTGAGGCCGACCTGCGCCAGCTGCGCAGCCGCCTGCAGGCCACGAGGCTGGGCGCCGCCGCTCCCTCCGTCGTTGCCACGTCGGAGCAGCCCTGCGTTGTGACGCACTCGACTGCCGTGTCGTGTCCGGTGAGGACGGATTCCCCAGTAGTTTCCGGGCGGATTTTCTGTTGGTTTCTGGGGCGGATTTCTTTTAGTTTCTAGGGCGGACTCCCTGGAAGTTCCCGGGGCGGATTCCGTAATAGTTCCTGGCGGCGGATTCCTTGGTAGTTTTGGGGGGCGGATTCCCTAATTTTTCCTGGGGGCGGATTCCCAAATAGTTCCTCGGGGCGGATTCCACGATAGTTCCTGGGGGAGGATTCCCTGGTAGTTTTGGGGGGCGGATTCCCTAATAGTTCTTGGGTCGGATCCCCTGGTAGTTCCTGGGGCGGATTCCCTAATAGTTCCTGGGGCGGATTCCCTAATAGTTCCTGGGGCGGATTCCTGGTTGCTATGGGAGCTCATTCCTACATTTATTAGTTTCTGGGGGTGGATTCTAGTATTTCAACGGTTGATTATAGCTAGCAATTCGTGTTGGCTGGCGGTAGGGATGGCCATTGGATGCACAAACGCAAAATACGGCTTCGCTTGCAGCACTCCTCACCCGCTGGCAACCGAGCCGGTCGCCTTAGCAACGGCTCCCGCGCGGCGGTGACCTACTTCGACGAGTTGTGAATCGATGGCTTGTCTCGTCTGCATCCACGGGTGTTGTTTGTTTTCGCTTAGTACAGCTTTTTCTGCAACTGTGTCTTTCGCTTTTAGGAGAAGTTATCTCACCTCCGGCTTTTGAGTCTGCGATGTTTACTGTTCGCTCACAAGCTGATCAGGTGCAAAATTTGCTTCAGCAACAGAAGTTTAGTGCATTAGTTTGCCTACCTTAGTGCTTTTTTTCTGAATTTAATGCAAAATGTCTGACTTGTATTTTTGAGACACTGTTTACTTCAAACAATTTTGATTGATGCCTTTTGGCACCATTTCTGCTTTGAGTGGTCACAATTATTGATTTATAATACCCGCCTCATCGACTCTGCATCCTAGGCTTCAATAGGCTTTTCATTGCAGTTGCAGCATAGATTTGTAACCTCTTGACTCTTTGTAGCCTTTACCCTGCTCATGTTTGTTTCAGTTTTGAGTGCTTTTTTCTTTTGTTATGGAAATATATTTCCTGATTGCTGCTTCTACCGAATTGATGAGTGCTTTTGTCTTTCCATTCATTCTATCACGCCTAGATCAGCAACACCCATACCTAGGCTAGATCAGCAACACCCTCTGCCCCCCAACTAGGCTAGATCAGCAACACCCTCTGCCCCTCCCCCACCTAGGCTAGATCAGCAACACCCTCTGCCCCCCACCTAGGCTAGATCAGCAACACCCTCTGCCCCCCACCTAGGCTAGATCAGCAACACCCTCTGCCCCCCACCTAGGCTAGATCAGCAACACCCTCTGCCCCTCCCCCCACCTAGGCTAGATCAGCAGCCCGCTTTTCTGACTCACAAGCCACTGTCCGCAGTTCAGCCGCAGCCAATGGGCAAGGCTGGCAAAGCCAAGCGTCTGCGAACTCTGTCGGGTGCTTCAGCCGCCCTTGAAGCCCCCGGCGGGCCTCCCACTGCCGAGTCCTCAGCCGATGACAACGGAAGCTTCTTCCCCAGCTGGCTGAGCCGCCTAGCAACCATCCTGGAGTGGTCCGTCGGCGTCGCTTTGATGCTCGCCTGCGCCTGGGGCTTCGCCTGGCTCACCAACGAGATCCACGAGTCCACCCTGTTCTTCTCCAGCATCAAGGAGGTGGAGCGGGAGATTTCCCTGCGCACCGAGCAGGGCCTGTACTATTCGTACTACAAGCAGCTGGTGCGCGCGCCGTCACTGCGCCAGGGCCTGTTGCAGCTGGTGCGGGACAACTCCACTGAGCATCCGGCCACCATCAACGTGCTGCACCGGATGAACATCTACCAGGAGGTGCTGCTGGGCCTGCTGTACCGCTGCACCTGGCTTGGGGTGAGTTTCTGGCTGCGTGTCCGCCTGCTGAGACTCAGATTAGGGGAGGGGATCGATGAAGGGGATAGAGTAGCAACAGAGTGAGGACTTTCGGTCCCACCTGCGTGTTTTAACTAACAACTGCAAAATTTGCAGAATTATTTCCAACCGATCTACTTCTACATCTACTCGGTGCTCTTCCTCAACGGCCTCCTCATCTGCGGCCTGTTCGCCACCGCCTGGCAACTGGCTGGCCACCCCCTGGCCGGCTGTCTGGCAGCCGTCATGTACACCCTCAATAGGTGAGTGGGTTGCCAATCTGAACCTCGCCTTCCCTCTTTGAAGAGGCTCCTTTTTTAGAATTTCCTTCTCACCCGACTTTTTATTGTCTCCCTCTCACCCTCGCCTTTCAGAGTCTTCCTCTCACCGTCCCCTTTTAGAGTCTCCCTCTCACCCTCCCCCTTTAGATTCTTCCTCTCACCCTCCCCCTTTTAGAGTCTCCCCCTCATCCTCCCTTTTAGAGTTTCCCCCTCATCCTGCTCTTTTGGAGTTTCCCCCTCATCCTGCTCTTTTAGAGTCTCGCTCTCACCCTCCCCTTTCAGAATCTCCTATTCTCATTAACTCCCTCTCAGCCTCCTCTAAATCGCGTATCTACCCCGCCCCCCTCGCAGCATGCACACAACCAGGCTGAGCTCAACCCACGCGCTGCGGGAGCACTTCTCGCTGCCGTTCCTCTGGCTGCAGCTCTTCTGTTTGACTGTCTATTTCTCCAAGTCCAGCGTTCGCGGCTCTCTGCGGGAGGTTCGTGACGTTGATGCCTTTTGTTTTTACTAGTATGTACTTTCATGTGTCTGTTATGATGTACTTATCGGCTGGCGTACTTTCCCAGAGACTGTCCCTGCTCGGCGCCCAGCTCTGCTGCTTTTTGTTCACGCTGTTCTGGCAGTTCAACCAGTTCGTGCTGCTGCTGCAGGCGCTCTCCGTGCTGGCCGCCTCGGCTCTCGGCTTCGTGCAGTTTAGAAAGGTGCAGAAATATTTTCGTTTCCGATGCTTATTATTCTACTGGATTTAGTAGGCGATGAAGAAAAAGCTAATTTTTATTAAATAAAAACTAAAAAAATTACAAATTTTAGCCAGCTTACTGACAGTAGAGTAATGTGGATTATTTCCTCCCTTTTTTAGGCTTACGCATTTCTAATGACTGTGGCAGGCAGCCTGCTGACCGTGTCGCTGCTGCAGTTCGGCAACGCCATGCTGCTGACCGCGCCCGCGCTATCCATCTGCCTGTCCGGCGCGTTGTCCATCCTGGCGAGCCGGCGCTGGCTGCTGCCCGCCTTCGGCTCGGCTGGCCGGCTTGCCCGCCTCAGCCGGATCGCCTGCCAGGCCTGGCTCTGCCTGCTGGCGTTCGCCGTCTGCCAGACTGCGCTTAAGGTTCGGTGCCGATATGTTGCGTAATTATCATTTTTTGAAAACTGTGTCGATACCTGTATCTTCTAAAAGCCTATTGGCGGAGTAGGGTGGTTTTAGATCAATATATAAGATTGCTCCTATGTTTTATTTAAAAAAGTTTCTGTAGCTAACTTTGTTCAGCCTACCGATATGTAGCGTAGTTTATTAATAGATATATTTAAGCCTTTTTTCTAACGTGCCATCAGCTGCTGATTCGCCACGACGCTGACAGCCACATCTACAAGTTCGTCATGATGAAGCTGGGCTACGGCTACGACGAGTGAGTCAGGGTCTCTGCCATCGCCCTTGATTCTTATTGATTTTTTCTCACAAATCTTGGTATGAATGTCCTAATCGTGCTTACTTGCAGCGACTTCGATGTACGCATGTACAACTGCGCTGGCGCGTTTGTCTGGCTGCCCTGGTCCACCTTCTCGGACCTGGCGGCCACCTACCTGTTGCAGCCCTACCTGCTCACAAACGCCGCCCTGTTCCTGCTCACCGTGTTCGCCTTCTTGGACTCCGTGCTCCGGCCTGCTGCTGCTCCTGTTCCTGCCGTCGCCGCCACCGACAAAGCTACTGCGACAGCGTCGGCAACCAGCGCAGACGGAGACTGCGCCGCCGATGGTGAAGGGAAATGCTCCGAACCTGCTGTGGGCGCTTGGCGCGAGGCCTTGGACAGCTTCGCCGCGCATCCGGAGCTGGCCTACCACGCTGGTGAGAACTGGGTTGGATTGGAGTGGGTTGGGTTGGAGTGGGTTGGACTGGAGTGGGTTAAAATGAAGTGGGTTGGGCTGGAGTGGGTTGGGCTGGAGTGGGTTGGGCTGGAGTGGGTTGGGCTGGAGTGGGTTGGGCTGGAGTGGGTTGGGCTGGAGTGGGTTGGGCTGGAGTGGGTTGGGCTGGAGTGGGTTGGGCTGGAGTGGGTTGGGCTGGAGTGGGTTGGGCTGGAGTAGGTTGGGCTGGAGTGGGTTGGACTGGAGTGGGTTGGGCTGGAGTGGGTTAAAATGAAGTGGGTTGGGCTGGAGTGGGTTGGGCTGGAGTGGGTTGGGTTGGAGTGGGTTGGGCTGGAGTGGGTTGGGCTGGAGTGGGTTGGGCTGGAGTGGGTTGGGCTGGAGTGGGTTAAAATGAAGTGGGTTGGGCTGGAGTGGGTTGGGCTGGAGTGGGTTGGGTTGGAGTGGGTTGGGCTGGAGTGGGTTGGGCTGGAGTGGGTTGGATTGGAGTGGGTTAAAATGAAGTGGGTTGGACTGGAGTGGGTTGGGCTGGAGTGGGTTGGGCTGGAGTGGGTTGGGCTGGAGTGGGTTGGGCTGGAGTGGGTTGGGCTGGAGTGGGTTGGGCTGGAGTTGGTTGGGTTGGAGTGGCTTGGAATGGGGTGGGTTGGGTTGGAGTGGGTTGGACTGAACTGGAGTGGGTTGGACTAGAGTTGGTTGGGTTGAAGTGGGTTGGACTGGGGTGGGTTGGGCTGTGGGCTAGAATGGAGTGGGTTACACTAACTATTACCTAGTAGTGCTTGTAGCCTAGTTGTTAAGTCGCAAATTCGACTCCCCAACTCCCGATACAAATTTGGGTCTCTGGGGCTGTGCTAAGGGCTTTACATCTAATGAAAACGCTGGTGTATAAAATAGCAAGTATGAAGATGGCGCAGCATTGTCCCACTTGTCAAATCCAAGCCGTCTATCGCTCCCCCATCCTGCCGTCAACAGTCCAGTGCACTGTGTTCGCCATCCTTGGCTACACCACCCTGCGCATGAAGTACTTCTGGACTCCCTACATGTGCATCCTCATGCCCATGGCGCTGGGCCACCGCCGCTGCTGGGACTGGCTGATCCTGCGGCTACTTGGCCCCCGGCTGCGTCCCGCCGGCTTCGCGTGGTCACGGATTCTCACTCTGGCTCTGCTGGTGTCCTCCTTCCGGACTGTGAGTGTCTGTGTGTCTGTCTGTCTGTCTGCCTGTGTGTCTGTCTGCCTGTGTCTGCCTGTGTGTCTGTCTGCCTGTGTGTCTGTCTGCCTGTGTGTCTGTCTGTCTGTCTGTCTGTCTGTCTGTGTGTCTGTCTGTCTGTCTGTCTGTCTGTCTGTCTGTCTGTCTGTGTGTCTGTCTGTCTGTCTGTCTGTCTGTCTGTCCGTGCCCTTAACACTAAAGCTGTCTCCAACCTGCCTCTCTAGTGCTACCATGAAAACCAGGCCATCTGGCAGAACCTGCGCGAATTCTGGGACCCGGACACGGTTCAGTTGATGGAGTGGATCAGCTCGGCCACCCCGCCAGACGCCGCTTTCACTGGCAGCATGCAGCTGCTGGCCGGGGTGAAGTGCTGCACAGGCAGGCGGATCACCAACCACCCGCACTATGAGGACCGCGCGCTCAGGGAGAAAACCAGACAGGTGGGGCTCATGTTGGCGCCCGCAGCCTCTTAACATTCCTGGGTCCCCAACTACCACTAACACTATAGCTAAACCCCCATCCCCAACTACAGCTGCACCAAGTCTATGGCCAAACCCCCATCTCCCAATACAGCTGCACCAACTCTATGGCCATACCCCACCCCAGACCGCAGCTGCACCAACTCTATGGCCAAACCCCACCCCGCACCGCAGCTGCACCAACTCTATGGCCAAACCCCCACCCCGCACCGCAGCTGCACCAACTCTATGGCCAAACCCCCACCCCGCACCGCAGCTGCACCAACTCTATGGCCAAACCCCCACCCCGCACCGCAGCTGCACCAACTCTATGGCCAAACCCCACCCCGCACCGCAGCTGCACCAACTCTATGGCCAAACCCCCACCCCGCACCGCAGCTGCACCAACTCTATGGCCAAACCCCACCCCGCACCGCAGCTGCACCAACTCTATGGCCAAACCCCACCCCGCACCGCAGCTGCACCAACTCTATGGCCAAACCCCCACCCCGCACCGCAGCTGTACCAAATCTACGGGCGCAAGCGGCCGGAGGAGGTGCACAAGATTTTACGCTCGCACGGCTCGGACTACATCATCCTTGAGGACTCCATCTGCCTTCGGCCGGAGAACGGCTGCGGCACCACCGAGCTGGTTGACAACCTGAACGGCGAGCTGACGGCGTTGCAGGCCCGCCAGCCGCAGCCGCCGCCCGGTCTTCGCCCCAGCTCGGCGCCTCGGTTCTGCGACGAGATTCGCCGATCGCACGGCCAGTCGGGGCGGGAGAACGCCTACGCCCGCCTGTTCCAGCTGGTGCTCGAGAATCAAACCTTCCGAGTTTATCGCCTGCTTTGAGAGGCTGAGAATCAAGTTGATATGGTTCTACGCAAGTTTTAAAAACAAAAATTACTTCAATGTTGCTATCGCACTACTTACCTGGTTTAACAAGTAGCAACCAACGAAAATCTGTTTGCCTTTCTTCTGACGCCATCGAATCGATCTTGTGTGTTTTGTTATTCTAGGCACAATATTTTTACTTTTTTTCTTTTTCTTTAATCGTAAAAAGTGAAAGCAACAGCTCAACCGCCTTTCACTTCTAGCAACAAAAAATTATTTACTGCCTTTTATGACCTCTCAAGACAGCCTTTATTGCCTTAGTGTGCTTATCTACATATTTGAGAATTGCATGCCAAAGTCTGCTGACAATCTGCACCCCATGCTACTCAATCTCAGTAGTGCACGTTGATTTTAATCTTTTTTCATCGTTCATTAATCAAAGCAAGAAAATTCTGTTGCGTTGCTCGATGCCTTTGTAGCTTTATCAAAAATCTAAAATATTATAATTAGTGTTAACTGGATCAGCTGGGAACTCGTGCTTCTTAGTGATTAATAAAAGATTGTTTTTGTTTGGTTGTAGCTTCTTTATCTAATAAAAGTTAATTCTTTGGCACCTGCGCTATTGTTTGCACCTCTGGTAGCAGAAGGTTTTTATGGGTGCTTTAAGTTAATTTGCTTTCGCCTGCCAGCTGACTTGATTGTTTTTGGGCGTGATGTGGGAATACGGGATCTCAGCCTGGCTCTGGCGCTGCCTGAGGTGGCACTGGGGGTCTCAGACTGGCTATGGCGCTGCCTGAGGCGGCACTGGGGGTCTCAGACTGGCTCTGGCGATGCCTGAGGCGGCACTGGGGGATCTCAGACTGGCTCTGGCGCTGCCTGAGGCGGCACTGGGGGATCTCAGCCTGGCTCTGGCGCTGCCTGAGGCGGCACTGGGGGTCTCAGCCTGGCTCTGGCGCTGCCTGAGGCGGCACTGGGGGATCTCAGCCTGGCTCTGGCGCTGCCTGAGGCGGCACTGGGGGATCTCAGCCTGGCTCTGGCGCTGCCTGAGGCGGCACTGGGGGATCTCAGCCTGGCTCTGGCGCTGCCTGAGGTGGCACTGGGGGTCTCAGACTGGCTCTGGCGCTGCCTGAGGCGGCACTGGGGGTCTCAGACTGGCTCTGGCGATGCCTGAGGCGGCACTGGGGGATCTCAGACTGGCTCTGGCGCTGCCTGAGGCGGCACTGGGGGATCTCAGCCTGGCTCTGGCGCTGCCTGAGGCGGCACTGGGGGTCTCAGCCTGGCTCTGGCGCTGCCTGAGGCGGCACTGGGGGATCTCAGCCTGGCTCTGGCGCTGCCTGAGGCGGCACTGGGGGATCTCAGCCTGGCTCTGGCGCTGCCTGAGGCGGCACTGGGGGATCTCAGCCTGGCTCTGGCGATGCCTGAGGCGGCACTGGGGGTCTCAGCCTGGCTCTGGCGCTGCCTGAGGCGGCACTGGGGGATCTCAGCCTGGCTCTGGCGCTGCCTGAGGTGGCACTGGGGGTCTCAGACTGGCTCTGGCGCTGCCTGAGGTGGCACTGGGGGATCTCAGCCTGGCTCTGGCGCTGCCTGAGGCGGCACTGGGGGATCTCACACTGGCTCTGACGCTGCCTGAGGCGGCACTGGGGGTCTCAGACTGGCTCTGGCGATGCCTGAGGTGGCACTGGGGATCTCAGCCTGGCTCTGGCGCTGCCTGAGGCGGCACTGGGGGATCTCAGCCTGGCTCTGGCGCTGCCTGAGGCGGCACTGGGGGATCTCACACTGGCTCTGGCGCTGCCTGAGGCGGCACTGGGGGTCTCAGACTGGCTCTGGCGCTGCCTGAGGCGGCACTGGGGGTCTCAGACTGGCTCTGGCGATGCCTGAGGCGGCAGTGGGGGATCTCAGCCTGGCTCTGGCGCTGCCTGAGGCGGCACTGGGGGTCTCAGACTGGCTCTGGCGCTGCCTGAGGCGGCACTGGGGGATCTCAGCCTGGCTCTGGCGCTGCCTGAGGCGGCACTGGGGGATCTCAGCCTGGCTCTGGCGCTGCCTGAGGCGGCACTGGGGGTCTCAGACTGGCTCTGGCGCTGCCTGAGGCGGCACTGGGGGATCTCAGCCTGGCTCTGGCGCTGCCTGAGGCGGCACTGGGGGATCTCAGCCTGGCTCTGGCGCTGCCTGAGGCGGCACTGGGGGATCTCAGCCTGGCTCTGGCGCTGCCTGAGGTGGCACTGGGGGTCTCAGACTGGCTCTGGCGCTGCCTGAGGCGGCACTGGGGGTCTCAGACTGGCTCTGGCGATGCCTGAGGCGGCACTGGGGGATCTCAGACTGGCTCTGGCGCTGCCTGAGGCGGCACTGGGGGATCTCAGCCTGGCTCTGGCGCTGCCTGAGGCGGCACTGGGGGTCTCAGCCTGGCTCTGGCGCTGCCTGAGGCGGCACTGGGGGATCTCAGCCTGGCTCTGGCGCTGCCTGAGGCGGCACTGGGGGATCTCAGCCTGGCTCTGGCGCTGCCTGAGGCGGCACTGGGGGATCTCAGCCTGGCTCTGGCGATGCCTGAGGCGGCACTGGGGGTCTCAGCCTGGCTCTGGCGCTGCCTGAGGCGGCACTGGGGGATCTCAGCCTGGCTCTGGCGCTGCCTGAGGCGGCACTGGGGGTCTCAGACTGGCTCTGGCGCTGCCTGAGGTGGCACTGGGGGATCTCAGCCTGGCTCTGGCGCTGCCTGAGGCGGCACTGGGGGATCTCACACTGGCTCTGACGCTGCCTGAGGCGGCACTGGGGGTCTCAGACTGGCTCTGGCGATGCCTGAGGTGGCACTGGGGATCTCAGCCTGGCTCTGGCGCTGCCTGAGGCGGCACTGGGGGTCTCAGCCTGGCTCTGGCGCTGCCTGAGGCGGCACTGGGGGATCTCACACTGGCTCTGGCGCTGCCTGAGGCGGCACTGGGGGTCTCAGACTGGCTCTGGCGCTGCCTGAGGCGGCACTGGGGGTCTCAGACTGGCTCTGGCGATGCCTGAGGCGGCAGTGGGGGATCTCAGCCTGGCTCTGGCGCTGCCTGAGGCGGCACTGGGGGTCTCAGACTGGCTCTGGCGCTGCCTGAGGCGGCACTGGGGGTCTCAGACTGGCTCTGGCGCTGCCTGAGGCGGCACTGGGGGTCTCAGACTGGCTCTGGCGCTGCCTGAGGTGGCACTGGGGGTCTCAGCCTGGCTCTGGCGCTGCCTGAGGCGGCACTGGGGGTCTCAGACTGGCTCTGGCGCTGCCTGAGGCGGCACTGGGGGTCTCAGACTGGCTCTGGCGCTGCCTGAGGCGGCACTGGGGGTCTCAGACTGGCTCTGGCGATGCCTGAGGCGGCAGTGGGGGATCTCAGCCTGGCTCTGGCGCTGCCTGAGGCGGCACTGGGGGTCTCAGACTGGCTCTGGCGCTGCCTGAGGTGGCACTGGGGGTCTCAGACTGGCTCTGGCGCTGCCTGAGGCGGCACTGGGGGTCTCAGACTGGCTCTGGCGCTGCCTGAGGCGGCACTGGGGGTCTCAGACTGGCTCTGGCGCTGCCTGAGGTGGCACTGGGGGTCTCAGACTGGCTCTGGCGCTGCCTGAGGCGGCACTGGGGGTCTCAGACTGGCTCTGGCGCTGCCTGAGGCGGCACTGGGGGTCTCAGACTGGCTCTGGCGCTGCCTGAGGCGGCACTGGGGGATCTCACACTGGCTCTGACGCTGCCTGAGGCGGCACTGGGGGATCTCAGACTGGCTCCGGCGCTGCCTGAGGTGGCACTGGGGGTCTCAGACTGGCTCTGGCGCTGCCTGAGGCGGCACGGAAATTTTAATTATTTTTTCAAGTCCACAAAATTATTCAGCACTTTCTACTTTCCCTTCTTAACCAGTGACAAATTCCGAGCAGAGAGTTTCTGACAGCGGGCGCAAGTTAAAAATTTCATTTATTTGAAGTGACGCAGTGAACTGCTTAAAATAAGTGCGTGGTCAGCCAGCCCCGCGGTAGCTCAGTGCAGTGCTCAGCTCTCTGGCCCTGATAAGCTATTCGCGTCTCAGTGCATTTTGCCGAGCAGTTCAAGAAAAAAGGTTGAGCCCTACTCGCAGGGCTGGTGCCCCTGTCAGTTTGAAAAGCGGGGCCGCTGAACTTTGGCTGGGTGCGCGGCACATTGGCACTCTGAACCGCCTATCACGTGTTCCGCTGCGGTTCGGCCCCCCTCGGCCCTGCCGGCCTTATCTGAATGCGCTTTTCCACCCTGACAGGAGGTACAAAAGGGCCGGCAGCGCATCTGGGTCCAGAGTTTACCGTCGTTTTTCCTTTTCCAACTCGGGCGAAACTCGAGTCAAACCGGCCCAGCTTGCTCAGATCAGCTCAGTCTCAGGCCTGATTTGGCTCGTGCCAGGACTTCACGCATCAGTTTTTTCGTGAGTTTGCCGTGCAGCATCGCTTGAAACTGTTTGGTTTTTACAATAATTAGAGTAGATGTTTTAGCGAACAGCTGGCCATGAGACTTGAGGCCGTAGACAAAACGAACAAAAAACCGGTTCCATTATGGCCCCACTGTGCGAAGCTGACCCCTTATGAGCAGTCCTCACAGAGCCGCGGTGCTGGCGCGTGCAATCATCCCCCTTTCCCTCCTCCCCGCCCCGCAGTTCGCATCCCCGCAGTCAGAATGCAGGCCTCCTCACCATTGGCCGGCGTCGGCGAGTCCTTCCGCCGGTTCCGCCAGTGGCTGGACGACGTGGCCGATCCGCGCACGAAGGACTGGTTCCTGTGCGGCGGCCCCGAGACCATCCTGGTCATCTGGGTCATCTACCTTGTCGGTGTGTTCGCCGGACCGCGCCTCATGCGCAACCGGCCCGCCATGAGCCTGCGCGGCGTGATGCTGGTGTACAACTTCGGCCTGGTGCTGCTGTCCGTCTACATGGCCCACGAGTTCTTCTGGTCGGCCTGGCTGGCGGGCTACAACTTGGCCTGCGATCCTGTGGACTATTCAGACTCGCCCCTGGCCATGCGAATGGCCTCCGTCTGCTGGTGGTTCTACGTCTCCAAGGTGATTGAGCTGATGGACACGGTGCTCATTGTACTGCGCAAGAAGAACGAGCAGCTGAGCTTCCTGCACGTCTACCACCACGCCACGATGATCCTGTTGTGGTGGAGCGGCGCGAGGTACGTCCCTGGCGGTCACTCCTTCTTCTGCGCCCTGCTCAACAGCACCGTCCACGTGTTCATGTACCTGTACTACTTCCTGGCCCTGCTGGGCCCCGGCATGCGCAAATACCTGTGGTGGAAGCGCTACCTCACCCAGATGCAGCTGCTGCAGTTCCTCTTGTTCAGCGTGCACTCGTTCGTGAACATCATGCAGACTGACTGCGGCTTCCCCCGCGGCTACAGCATCTCCGTGGTCATCTACGGCATCTCCCTGATGCTGCTGTTTGGCAATTTCTACCGCAACGCGTACAAGCGGACGGGCGGAGCGGCTCGCAAAGTTGCTGACTGAAAAATTTGCGCCCCCCACGGACCCCCAGGATCGGCTCGCACTGTTGAGCTGTTGAGCCGGAATTCCGCAATGTAAAACTGCTTATAACTGAATGCTTATAAGATCAGCTCAGCGTAGCATTGACTGGCAATTAGTATCTAATAAGCAGGCTTTTGCTTTGTTGCTTGCAGCCAATTCCATGGTACATGTATTTCTCTTTGTGTGTCAGAGTTTATTTAGCAGATAATAAATTACAGACATGCTTGTTGAATTGTCGTTTTTCTCAGTTATTTGTGCAAGGGTCGTCTAGGTCTAGAGAGGTAGTAGTATTATTAATGAAAAGAAAATTTTGTCATTCTTCACATTCTTCACCCGGAAAAATGCTTAATGGGGTAAGTTTTGACTGGTGAACATATTTTACGTTTGCAGGTAAACTTAATTTTGCACTAAGACTGTACACATGTATAACAAGCATGCAATCGCAGCTGCAACTCCAGAAAAAGCGACAGCCAGAAATATGGCGGCAGGCATGGTTACGAAGTTAAATAGTTAAGAAGCATTTTCCTCTACTGCCGTCTCCTCCTGCTCTTCAGCGTAATCTCGTCTCCATTTTATTGATAATTCTAATGTGTTTACGAGAAACTTTTTTGGGCCGTGTTTACCTTCGATGCTAATCTGCTTTTGAGAAGCCAGTGGGTATGCATGATGAATTTTGCCACATACATGTAGCGCCGCTACTCATGCATGAGCGCATGGGATGTGGCCTATGCACAACAACAACAACAACAACAACAACAACAACAACAACAACAACAAAATAAGCTGTCAAGGTGGTGAAAAGCAGCGTCACAAGGCGCGTCTGAGGCCTATGCACGTAACACCGAAGATTTCGACGCACTCGCACGTGCATAGCCAACAGCACCAACTTAAGGCCGCAGGGTCGCGAGTTTAAATTTGATGAAATAAAAACTCTTCTGCACTTTTAGTTCAGTCCAAAAAATAACAGATGGAAAATAAATTTTTTGGGAGAAGGAGCTTATTCTACTGTATTGCAGCAATCTGGTTTCGGATCCCTATTACAGTAAACCGCAGGGTACATGTACATTTTTGTGGGTGCCAATGTAATAAACTCGTAAAGAGACCGACTAATTCAACTATTTCAGGTCTCTTCAAGCACTTTTATTACTGTCTTCCAATCAAGTCAACCTAATTGAAAATATTAAAGATTTGGCATGCAAATATCTAAATTGTAAAATAAAATTAAATTCTAATTGTTTAACAGTTTAATAAAGTGGTCCGACCGAGTGTACCTTGCTTAAACCAGAGAAACCAGAGGTCCCAGAAAGTCAATAGGTGCCAGATATTTATCAAATTTGCAGAAATTTGCAAAAATCTATATTTCCAGAGGTTAAAGTATTAATAAGTGAACATTAGGAAGATTTTAGGTTTAAAGAAACCTCTAAAACCTTAAGGCCTAAGCTTTATTTTTGTTAGTGCGTTTATTTGTTGTATTGATAATAGTTCTAATATTCAAATGGTGACTGACATGGCGGAGTTTACAAGCTGCAATCTATGTGATGATAGTATGGCAGACGCAGAAAAGCCACTCGTTTTTGAAAGCCGACTATCAACTTTGAAGTAAAACTAATAGCTATCGAGCATGATTTTTGTAATTGTAATGTATCAAGTGGGAGAAAAATGTGTGTAGGCCTAAAAAAGAAGCTGCATAGTTTGTCAGATTCCAAACTATGGACACTTGATAAGTAATTATTAATTAACTACACCTACTACACTATGCAGCTTCTTTGTATTCTTGACACTGTATCTCTAAGTATCCAGGAAATAGGATGGTAAATATTGGCAAGTATCTTGGACTTTGAAGTTTTTTACTTCATTAGATTAGTATTAGCTAAAAGTAAAATCATCAATAGTTAGCTAGCTATTAGGTAAGGCTAGGCTAGGCTATACCTATTCCTAGAGGAGGACAGATTTAGGCCTAGTGCAAGGTGCAAGTATACAATTTTGTTTCTCTTTGCTCATATGTGTGCTAAAATGCATGTTTATCTGCATTTTAGCAGGATAGATTTTTTTAATTTCCAAAAGGAAAAATGTTTGTCTATGTCAACTTTTACTTTTTTATCTTATTTATATATTTAACTTCTTTGCTTTATATTTGACCTAAAAGAGCCAGGAATATTAATGCACACAAATTATAAAAAGGTCTTTGTGAGTATTTTTCCTATGCTTATTATAATTATAATTTATGCAACTATTTTTAGGTATAACTGTATGTAAAAAAGGTGGTAAATAAAGATAGAAAATTACCCAATATTTTATTACAAACTATAGGTCCATTTATATTTTCTAGTTCTACTTATCTTTAACTGTATATTTAAATAAGTATTGCCAATTTTTATATACTTTTATGTATTTTCCTAATCAATTTATTGGCTGATGCATTTAAAATTATATATTACCCTGTTATACAAGCTTATATCTAGCATTTAAAATGAAAGTTGATCTAAGGAAAGGTACACTTGGGGATAAAAAATGGTACATACATAAGTAGAAATATGCAATGGAAAAAAATTAATGTGCAGATTTTTGGGTGAAACAGTCTTCATTCACAAAGATCTGACATATGCCTAATTCTCCAATGAATCAAAACACCCACAGCTGCAGATTCAGCCAGTCATCATGCCAAACATCAAGCTGCAGTCCAGCGACAATCAGATTTTCGAAGTGGACATCGAAGTGGCCAAGCAGTCGCAGACCATCAAGACCATGCTGGAGGACCTGTCAGTCACTGATGAGTCGGACGAGCTGATTCCTGTGCCCAACGTAAACGCCGCCATTCTCAATAAGGTCATCGCCTGGTGCACGCACCACAAGGACGACCCGCCGCCAGTTGAAGAGGACGAGTACAAGGAGCGTCGAACTGACGATATCCCGACTTGGGATCTGGAGTTTCTGAAGGTTTCTATCATTTTAGGACATTCAGTTCACTGAATTACAGGGGTTTCTCTGCTTTGTTAGAAGATCCTTCAGCATCCCTGATGATCCTTCAGCATCCCTGATGGTCCTTCAGCATCCCTGATGATCTTTCAGCATCCCTGATGATCCTTCAGCATCCCTGATGATCCTTCAGCATCGCTGATGATCCTTCAGCATCGCTGATGATCCTTCAGCATCTCTGTTGATCCTTCGGTATCCCTGATGATCCTTCAGCATTTCTAACGCACGTTAAACCATTCCTGACAGCCTTGATCTCTATCATGATCTCGAATCCCGTCTTATTATCTATATGATCATATTAACTCATTTGTTGCAGCTAAACAGTAAATATTCTATCCAAAAGTCGATGCCTCCCCAACCGCATCGCGCAGGTGGACCAGGGCACCCTGTTCGAGCTGATCCTGGCCTCGAACTATCTGAACATCCGGGGCCTCCTTGACCTGGCCTGCAAAACTGTGGCCAACATGATCAAAGGCAAAAGCCCTGAGGAAATTCGCAAGACGTTCAACATCAAGTGCGACTTCACGCCTGAGGAGCTGGAACGGGTGCGCAAGGAGAACGAATGGTGCGAAGAGAAGTGATGATCAGTCTCCTGGCCCTAGCAACAATGAATTTACCTTGAATGCAGTTAAATCCAAATCAAAATTTTCCAGACTTGTGCAGTTAAACTTATCCAGGCAAAGAGCCCTGCATTTCTTATCCAGACCAGATTAAAGCATTCTCATTATTTTATTTTACCATTATTATTACTATTAGTAGCCAGCAGCCCTCGGATAAAAACAACAACCCTATGCATTGACTTTCAGTTCAAATAAATACTTCCCAAAATTCCTGGTAGTTGCAGCTAGGCTAATTGTGCCCATGTTGCCACAATTTTCTGCCAATAGCAGTTCTTGGCTACAATAACAAAATAACACAATTTTTATGGAATTTTTCAACTCGCCGTATTCTTTCTTTGTCATCATATATAGTCGGCTGTTAGTAGTATAATCCGCATTTAGTGCGCGCAAAGCGCTTTAGGCTAACAAAAATATGCAAAAGTATGAAACTTTAGTCAGAACCTCGGGTTCCAGTTCGAGTATTGGATGGTTGATTTGTATATTTATTTGTCCGGTTTTCCTGTCATTTGTGGAGTATGCCTGTGATGTTAGATCGGGTTCTGTACAGCCTTAACTGGTTAAAATTGGTGCTGCGGATTGTATGTACTTCAGAGTTTCACTGCAGACTGAATGGCTGGTTGTGCTGCTCAACTGTCTCCAGCGGGCCGGCCGGCGCCGCTGCCGCCGCTGCCACTCATCCTCTGCTTGGAGGGCACCACGGTGACCGCCAGCCCGCTGTTGCGGATTACGTAATCAGACACTGAGCCCAGAAAGGCTCGCCGGACGTCGCCTAGACCGCGCGTGCCCATCACGATCATGTGGCAGTGGGTGCGCCACGCGATGTCCACCAAGGCCTCGCCAGGCCGCTTGCTCGACTCGGCGATGAAGTCCATCTTGAAAATGAAAAAATAATTAAATGGCTCTCGGATTAGAATTCACCTGGAAACGAAGTCAGGCGGAGCTAGGCGAATGCCGTACCTTCATCTTGTTCTGCGCGGCCCTGTAGTGAATTTCCTCCTCCAGCGCCATGGCTTTCTTGCTGCTCTCCGTCAAGATGTTCCTCCAGTCCTCAGTGGGCACATTGAATCCGCTCTTTAGCGAGAATGAGGGCAGCGACGGCGGCTCTACGATGTGGGCGATGACCAGATGATCGCTGTCCTTCCGGATGTTGTCCATGTAGAACCGGTAGGCCTCCTCGGCGCGGTTGGAGCCGTCCAGCGGGATCATGATTTTGCGGCCGCTTGTTGCCATGCTGGTTCTTTAACTGTACGCTGCTTGAAAGCCTGCGACACAAATTCGGCTCGGTTATTTAGTGAGTTAGTTGCGACAGCTCTGGGTCTGAAGTTTTATTTCACCTCTTTATGTGCTCGCCTCGTGGCGGTCAGAGAGGTGGGCTTTGCGTATTTTGCTTTGCACAGCAGCTTGCAGCCTCCCTCTGCTTCTGGGTCTCACGCAATTGCTTCTCCAGCCTTTTCAGTGTGCGCAGCAAGAAATGCGTACGCAACCAACCTCGAACTGCCCCTCCCACTTGCTCTCTGCTCAAGCCTTGCAAAATTCCCAGCTAAACAGCATGAGCGTGGGGGTGGACGGCATTCGTTTTCCTGTCCCTCAGCCTTTCCTTGTCTTTCTTTTTTGTCCATTCTTAGCTCACACTTCCTTCACTGATGGGGTAGGCAATTGGTACTCGTGCTTGCGCTATAGTGACTACTCGTTGCGCACATTTCTTTTATTGTATTGGAACAATTAACGCTTGTTTACTTGGTAAGGCATTTCTATGGATTACAATACGAGCGTATGTGCACGCAGCTTTATAAGCCGCTTTGCTATACAGCCTTTGTGAAAGCCTGAGTGGGTCTGTTGGAGCGCTAATCAACATTGAATTCTAAGCTAAACTTGTAAATAAAATGCAGGAATTCCAATCCAATTGAATTTTTATTCACAAAATTTCTTCAGTCCGACAGAGTTGCTTGTAAACAACGAACACAATTGCTCCTTGGCGTAAACAAGCTGGCGAAAAATGCCAGCTATTTATTGCTAAAGAGACACTGTGTGCGACAATAAACGGTAAATGAGCGAAGGGTTAAAAACTCCTGTAGATTCGTACAACAACAACAACAACAAAATACGCTGTCAAGATGACAAAAAGCAGCATCACAGGGCGCGCCTCAGATAATTCGTACAGCTGCGCTACATAACCCTGGTGGCTTTGTCCGCTGCTTTTGTCACCGCTTTTGTAAGCATAGGAAAGAGGGAATGTCAGTACGGTACGCTAGAAGGTCAAGACGGCGAGCTTTACCCAAAATTCAAACGGGAGCACACCATTTGCCTGCGGGCAGTTTGCCGGCCGATGTTTGCCTGCCGGACGTTTGCCGGCCGACGTTTGCCGGCCGACGTTTGCCGGCCGGACGTTTGCCGGCCGACGTTTGCCGGGCGACGTTTGCCTGCCGGATGTTTGCCGGCCGACGTTTGCCTGCCGGATGTTTGCCGACCGACTGTTGTCGGTTACCTTTTCCACTGCAGATTGCACTCGGTACATTTTCATCTTTGCTTACTTTGGTAAATATGCATGTTTATGCATGTACATGTACAGCATTTATCTAGCTAGTACTAGATAAGTGTATCCTGTAACCAGAAAAGGCAAAAATTATAGTGATCGTTCTGGAAGTTAACTGCTTCATATCCGCAATTTGTGTGTATTTACGGGTGTTTTCACGAAAAATCTGGCCTGAACTTTCCTTTTTCACCTTACAGCGCCTGAATATCTCTATGATTAAGCGATTTAAAAACCATCAAAACTTATCATGCATCTGGAATAGCAATAAGTAATTTAGCGGGTCCCCTCTATACCTTACAAGTATTTATTTTTCAGAATCATGAAAGTGGCATTTTAGACCCCTTTTGTACACCTAAATAATTGTAACAGATTTATGTCTCAGATATTAACTAATGGGTAAACTTTTTGCAGAATAAGAGTATATTAATTTACTTACAACTTATTGTGAAGTCATATATCGTTCGCATGCATTTCTCTTTGCATGATAATTGGTATATATTCGTGCACTCTCGATAATAGAAGAAAGGGAACCGACCCCCCTTCCGCCTAGCTTGTCGGAATCCAGTACCGTAGAACCGCGAGAGCTGTGAAGGATACCGAGTGTTAGAATTATAGAGAGAATACATTGCATGTAGAGTAAGCGAAAGTGAGCAACATACAGTAATTTCTAAAAAACGAAGGGTCCCGTCCTTCTACTCCAAGTGCTCCATGAAAAATTCATGCATTTTAATAATACTACATCAGAAAAGTATTTAAAAGTTGTCGGAAAAACTCCAGCCGGCAAACATCCGGCAGGCAAACGTCGGCCGGCAAAATGCCCGCCGGCAAATGTCCTGCCGGAAAACATCGGCCGGCAAACGTCGGCCGGCAAACGTCCGGCAGGCAAACATCGGCCGGCAAACTGCCCGCAGGCAAAATTCGTAGACCCATTCAAACGGCGGACTATATTCAGAATACCCGGCTTAAGTAAAATTTTTTTTGCTGACCATCACTGTAATGGCGCGTTCGCATGGGCGGTTCTGTGCGCTTCCCAACTGGTATTTGCCGGTCAGTATAACCAACCACATGAGCAGGCACGCTATCTACATTAATTTAGAATTGTCTCACTATTGCTTTTCTCAACCTATCTCAGCCTACGAGCATCCAATCTCAGCCACCCATGGAAATCAATAGGAGCAAAGATGGAGTTTTGGCCCATAGACTGTCTCTTCTTGACAATCAAACTCAGCCGCGAGCAACCAAACTCAGCCGTATGCTTTTATTTCCCATAAAGCCTAGAAGCAGTTACATCTGAAAGATGACAAACGCACAGGCAACACGCACGAACGAACATCAATGAAAGTTTATTCAATTACAGGAAACGACTGCTGCATTATGCACCGGGGAAAATCTGTTCTTGCTCTGTCCTTGTTAGAAGTTGGTCTCAGTTGCGCCATAGAGAAACAGAAGATGATGTGCTATGCATGGCAAATGAATCGGCTGAGTTTGGTTGCTCGCGGCTGAGTTTGATTGTCATGAAGAGACAGTCTATGGGCCAAACCCACATCTTTGCTCGCATTGATTTCTATGGGTGGCTGAGATTGGATGCTCATAGGCTGAGATATGTTGAGAAACGCAATACTAGCTACTTTTATTGCATTTTTCAGATATTTATTGTCTGCTTTGGGTTTTAATGCATCAATACAGTTCTAAAAATTGATCGAAATAACTTGTTTGGCGTCTTAACGCATAAGGAGGAATGATAGGTCTTTGCTTTTCAAACTGAAGTTTCAAAATGCAATTAAAATTCCAAAATAAGTTACACGAAAGTCCTCCACATTGACAATACTTCTATCCTCCTCCGATTGCCCTCGAGTCCCACCTACGGATATCTGCAATGTCTAAATGGCGGTATAAACAATACAAAACATCCAGGAGTCAAGTTCACGATCCAAGAGGGTCTGACCTGTGCAAATGAGGAAGATCATGTTCGAACGGCATGTATAGTATCGGATCGGATCTCAAATGGATGCACTTACTTGTGACAGCCGTTAAACATTTAATTCGGTAAAATTTCAGAATTTTTTACTTTGCTTTTGCAAGAAATAGCACATTAGCTATGCCACACTGGTAGATTTGTTTAAACATAAACAAAATCAGCTGTTTAACAAACCAGTTTTCTCACTTTTTTGTTACCGGATTTTCGGATCCCTTCACAAACCATTGTTGCTCGAGTTAAGAACCTTAATTCTCAATGTGAACGACACTAAAGAGACAAATATATATTTTTTTAAGTTTACAGTTTATAATATGATACTAAATTGCTAATTAGGCCCCTATGTAGAACTGTATTGCTCTGAATGTAGTGTAGCCTAATAGCTGTTGGTCATAATATCAAAGAATAGTGTTAAAACGTTAGGCCTATTATGCACAAATTTTTTATTTATTGGCCATTGCTTTATATGTGACAGCGATATAAAATTTGCGCTTTATATCCAATGAAAATTGAAAGCAACTATGCCTACTATTTTAAAATTAATTAAAAGTACAGTTATGTGTTCAGTTGGCACGAATTATAGTTATAATGCATTAAGATGTTCCCAATAGCATCAATGCAGTAGGGCTATGATATAAAATTATTTGCTTTGCTTATCTCAAGTATATAATTTTCTTTAATTTCTAATGCATGCTCTAAGTTCCAACCTTGTTATAATATAAGTACCATAATATGATGTATTAATAGATTTTGTAAGCAAATTCCAAACCTCAATGATAGTTGATAATTAAAAAAAGTAATTTGTACTATAAATAAAAAATAAATACTTTTAATAGGCCTGTTTTATTGATCTTTTTGGACTATTATAGGCCTAATAGATGTGTAATATCTATTATTTATATTTATAATATATTAGATAGCTATTAGATATTTATAATAAATTGATAAAGTCTTGTCTTGGACCAGGCCTAAACTAAATAAAGCTATAATAAATTATATATTTTTATTGAGCTTTAGTCTCAATTTATTAAAATAAAATAGTTGTCTATTTAGAATGCAAATTAATGCTTTTTTGTAAAATATTTTGATCCATGGCCCATGGGCTATTTATTTCTTATATATTAATTTATTATTGAGCTTAGGTCTGAATAAGATTAAAGTTAATTGCACTGTAGTGTATATGGACTTAATCAACAAAGCATAAGGGAATAATTGAATATATTATATGCTGCAAGCTAAATGCATTCTTTTATATTCTCTCCAATGATCTCACAATAGGTCATTGAAGTTACTACAACAAAGAGTAATTTGTACAAGGGAATGACTATCAGGTATAAACCTTTTGCAGATGGTTGTCAATGTACACTGGAAGGAAAAACACAGAAATTAAAAATGTATGCCAAAAATACAAAAATGTATACCAAAGGAGCAAAAAAGGTCCCGCAAACTTTGCTGACAGAAAAATTGAAAATTTTTCCAATTTCTCAAAAGTGTACGCCAATTTCTCAAAAGTGTATGCCAAACCCTTGTTTGAAGCAGGTGTATGCTGGAAATTTCCGGCGTATACCCCCCTTCCGCAATATGGAGTATAAATTATGAGTGATTAACTACCAATCATAGAAATATAGCAAAGTAAGAAATTTAAGGCTATAGAAATAAGTACACATGGGATAGCTTGAGTCTAATATAAATGTTTTTGCAAGTTAAGCATAAAATAAATTCTAATGTATATATAGTTAAGCAAAGGACTGGTAACAGACAAAATAATTGATAAAGCATAAGATAATATATACATATATAGGTTATCAAATGTAACAACTAATAAAATTATATTATTAGAATAAATAGTTTGACTTGAGTATCTTTTCAAGAAAACCATTAGGCAAGCTAAAAAGTGGTATATTATAAAATTCTAAAGGGATATATAAGCTTTTTCTAAGTGTTAAAAAGGAAAATAATATATATAAAATGTTAAAATGGACAAGATTTTAGCAATTAATAATGAGCAATTAACAAAAATTCAAATATAGTTATGCATATACAACTTTTTTAATCACATGGTTATGTCTAATAATTATATACCTGTATATTGCTTCTATATTAACAAAATAGCTACCATATAATAGCGATGAACAAATAGCAACTTGCATATATATGCAACTAGCAAAAATAGCCAGGTAATTCCCAAAGTGGCACCCTTGCATGAATGTAGTAGTCGAATATCAATTTCAATTTTTGGATAATCCAAATTAAATATTCTTATCCGAAAGACAATGTATTGTATTTAGTTACTTATATTGTAATAATAGTAACAGAATTTACTTTAATGGACTTTTTCTAATATACACATGTATATAGTCAAAAAATTTGTATACTAAATTCATTTGTCCAATCATTTAAGAAAAATTTCTATATGATTTTTATTTTTATCTTTAGGACTATACATGTGCAACTTGGACAACTTAGAAAATTCACCTGGCTAGTACAACTTAGTTGTAACAAAATTTGTGACATATATTTGAAAAATTTTTGAAAGAGCAAAAAATGTCCCACAGTTTTTTAAAATATAATATATTAAGCTTTATCTTACTTCTCACTATATAATTGCACAATTTTGCATCATTCTTCCCTAATTTTGCAACTTACATCACCAATTTTGCAACTTAACTTGGTTAGCTTCCATTTCACACAGCCAGATGAACTAGGTCAGCCAGGTTTTATGTATCCATGTCCAAGACTAACTTTTGAATCTTATTTGTGCAACATTGTAATTTAATATTAAAAAATATTTTTATTACAGTTAAAGAAAGCAAAAATGGGTATTATAGCAAGTGAAAGTAAAATAAGATTATGTTGATATATAGAAATATATTTTTATGCACTTAGACACAGATCTGAGTAATTTAAATAGTTTTTCTTTTAAGCCTACTTTATCCCTTAAAAATCAGTAAGACTTCAAGCTTAAAAACATTGATGTTGAAAACGAATTTTATGTCACACTAACTGTCTGCTTGCTTAGAGCAAAATGGAAAAACTCTGCCCCCGCTGTACCCTCAGAGCCATGGCCCTCAAGCGCATCAACAAGGAGCTGCAGGACCTGGGCCGCGACCCACCAGCCCAGTGCTCCGCCGGCCCCGTGGGTGACGACCTCTTCCACTGGCAGGCCACCATCATGGGGCCCAGTGAGAGCCCCTACCACGGCGGCGTTTTCTTCCTCACCATCCACTTCCCCACCGACTACCCGTTCAAGCCGCCCAAGGTGGCCTTCTCAACCAGAATTTACCACCCCAACATTAACAGCAACGGCTCCATTTGCTTGGACATTCTGCGCAGCCAGTGGAGCCCAGCTCTTACTATCTCCAAGGTGAGATCTGATGACCGAATGCTTGTCCGACATTGCTTTCTTATTTGCCTGCAGCCTTACCCCCTGTCCCCATGTCTTTAGTCCGACCTCTGTCTGCAGGTCCTCCTCAGTATCTGCAGCCTGACCCCCCTGACCCCTGTTCGCAGGTCCTCAGTATCTGCAGCCTGACACCCCTGACCCCTGTTCGCAGGTCCTCCTTAGTATCTGCAGCCTGACCCCCCTGACCCCCCTGACCCCTGTCCGCAGGTCCTCCTTAGTATCTGCAGCCTGACCCCCCTGACACCTGTTCGCAGGTCCTCCTTAGTATCTGCAGCCTGACCCCCCTGACCCCTGTCCGCAGGTCCTCAGTATCTGCAGCCTGACCCCCCTGACCCCCCTGACCCCTGTCCGCAGGTCCTCCTCAGTATCTGCAGCCTGACCCCCCCTGACCCCTGTCCGCAGGTCCTCCTCAGTATCTGCAGCCTGCTGTGCGACCCGAACCCGGACGACCCGCTGGTGCCGGAGATCGCGCGGATGTACAAGAGCGACAGAGAAAAGTACAACAGCGTGGCCAGGGAGTGGACGCGGAAATACGCCATGGGATGACGACGCGTTTTTTTGGGGAAAATGGGGATTAACACGTGAAGAGTCGTTGACATTCGGCCCGCTCTGCCTGACACGGGGGTATAAGTATTATTTAATAAAACTTTACTAGCTTAAGCGAAGAGTCCAACTAAGCAGCACCGGAAAGTGACGCACTGCCCCAATTTATTCGCTAATATTCTCAAATCTCAAAGTCTTTATCCCCTTGTTTTAGCGTCCCAATGAATTACTGTTAAATCCTCTTTAGTATTCTATATCTGTATTGCCTAGGCGTTACTGTAAGCAGCGAGTACAGCATCTGTCCGAATACCGAATACGTAATCTATGCGTAATTATTACATTGGCGCGGGGGGTTTGCATTGTCTGCAGTGGACGGAAATCCGACGGGCTGAGAGAGACGAGCTGCCGGTCGCATTGTTGATGCAATAAATAACTGGAAGGGCCTCCGTTATTAAACTTATTATTTCAATTGCGTTCGCTTTGCTGTTGATTATTTTAAATTGGTAGATTGTATAGGTCCGGGAGGTTAGGGATCTGCACTTGTTGAAGGGGATCCTCAAAGAAGGGCACTTTGGCAGTGATGAACTGTTGGTCATGCTAATACTGAGGCAGTGCAGCTGCCTGTGCGTTCAGCAACAACTTCTCTGGACAGGCGGAACCTCCGAGTGCCCTGCGCTTTGGGGTTGCTGCCTGTCTGGTTCTGAGCCAAGTGTCTGGTAGCTCCCAGCTGGGATGTGGGGCAGAGTCTGGTAGCTCCCAGCTGAGATGTGGAACAGAGTCTGGTAGCTCCCAGCTGAGATGTGGGGCAGAGTCTGGTAGCTCCCAGCTGAGATGTGGGGCAGAGTCTGGTAGCTCCCAGCTGAGATGTGGGGCAGAGTCTGGTAGCTCCCAGCTGAGATGTGGGGCAGAGTCTGGTAGCTCCCAGCTGAGATGTGGGGCAGAGTCTGGTAGCTCCCAGCTGAGATGTGGGGCAGAGTCTGGTAGCTCCCAGCTGAGATGTGGGGCAGAGTCTGGTAGCTCCCAGCTGAGATGTGGGGCAGAGTCCGGTAGCTCCCAGCTGAGATGTGGGGCAGAGTCTGGTAGCTCCCAGCTGAGATGTGGGGCAGAGTCCGGTAGCTCCCAGCTGGGATGTGGGGCAGTGTCTGGTAGCTCCGACCTGTCACTGGAACTCCAATGTGCAACTTTCAGTCGGAGGCAGCCACAGGTGTTGACGAAGCTGCTGATGCTGCAGCGGAGGAGGCCACCGAGGTGGAGCAGCAGCAGCCGGTGGCAGCAGCTCAGCAGCCGCAACCGGCCAAGAAGCGTCGGCGACGTCCGCAACAGCGAGCGGCAGCGGCCGCAGAGGCTCAAGCCGACGCCGATGAGCTCCGGGATCGGCTGCTTCGCCGAGGCAAGCGCGCCACTACTGGCGAGGCCGTCAAGTCGGAGGAGCGGCTGCTGCTGACGCCCTACCTGACGGCCTCCACGCTGCCAGATGAAGACTCGGCCTCCTGGTCCGTCACCAATCCCGCCGCCGCTGCCGCCGCTGTGGCAGCCGCGAACGCCGCGGCCGCTGCCGCCGCCTCCAGCGCTGCAGTGAAGCCGGACGTCCAGTTCCCGCCAGCCGACCGGCTGTGCCGCCAGTCCGCCTGGGTCTGCGCGCTCTGCGGCCGCGGCAACTCCTGCCTGTACGGCCTCGGCCCGCTGTACGGGCCCTACTTCCTGCCCGAGCAGCTCGTCATGGACCGCCTGCTGCCACTTGGCGTCGTCTTCGGCGGCGGCGGCGGTGGCTCTTTAAAGCGCTCCTCGGTCTCCGCTTCCGCCCAGCGCGCCGCGGCGGCACTGGGCATCAGCAGGCAGCGGGTGACGCCCAGCGGGGAGGCCTGGCTGCACCTCGACTGCGCGCTGTGGTCTCCGGATCTGCGGCTGACGCCGGCTGGCGACTCCGCCGGCCTGAAGCTGCGCGGCCTGGCCGACTGCCTCGGGGGCGGCGCCGGCGGCGACTGCGCCGTCTGCGGCCAGTGGGGCGCCCAGGTGGCCTGCGCCTACAGGCAGTGCCAATCGGTGGCGCACCTGCCCTGCGCCAGGGAGGCTGGTTAGCGGCTGCGCTCTTTGGTTACTTTGATCCTTTTGGCGCACCAGCCCCCGATCCTCAAATCATTGATCCCCAGCCTGCCGATCCTCAAATCATTGATCCCAAGCCCCCTCGATCCTCAAATCATTGATCCCCAGCCCCCCCGATCCTCAAATCCTTGATCCCCAGCCCCCCGATCCTTAAATCCTTGATCCCCAGCCCCCCCGATCCTCAAATCCTTGATCCCCAGCCCCCTGATCCCCAAATCCTTTATCCCCAACCCCCGATCCTCAAATCCTTGATCCCCAGCCCCACGATCCTCAAATCCCTGATCCCTAGCCCCCCGATCTTCAAATCCTTGATCCCCAGCTCCCCTCCCCCGATCCTCAAATCCTTGATCCCCAACTCCATTACCCATATCCTACTGATCCTTAACTCCCTAATCCCTTATCCTTCTGCCTGATTCTTTAATCTCCTTAAAACCCTTTATTCCCAAATCCTTAAAATTTGATTCCCAAAGTCTTGCTTCTAAAACCCCCATGTCTCCAACTCTTTGACTTCTATCGCCCCCGCATTCTAAAATCCCTAGCTTTTCTGCTTCTCTTCATTCCCGATAGTAATTCAGCTAGCACTTTATGATCAGTTTATTAGCAAATGCCTACTTAAAGCAGTATCTAAAGCATTGCTCGTTGGCATAAATTCTCTCAAGAAATTTTATGCAAAAAATGGCTCCCGCAGGCTGCCTGCTAGATGAGGACAAGCTGATCGCCTACTGCACCCAGCACAGACAGAGCGGCAAAGCCGGTTTGAAGCCACAAGCCAGCTGAAACGCATCATTAAAATGTTGTTAACTGACTTAGTTTTTGCCTGCTGCATTTGTGTCACATGATTAGCTCAGTGTAAATAGACAGTCACGCCATTTTTGCTTGTTCCGCAATTCTCCTTCCTCAAAAAATCTTCAGTTTAAATGCCTTTTATCATTTTTTGACACACTGATGCTACTTAGCCTGGCTACTGGGCTTATCGATTCACTCAGCCGACAATTTTTTGCAACTGCTCGCAGCCAGCTTGCCCTCGTGAGGAAGGGCAAGCATTGTTCTCATTGGCATTGGCCATGCTGGGAATGTCTCTGCAACCAATTCTTTTGCTCTTTCGCCCCACTTGGTTGCCCATGGTTACCAGCGCTGTGGCTCACTGTTTAAGCCGGTGTCTGTCCTATTCAATTCGCAATCCTTCTGAATTCCCTACCCTTGCTGAGTGATGCTTGACTAGGGAGAAAGCCGCTCCTCTTGCTCGCATTGTCAATCCAAAGGGGCGTCTCTTTCTTTCACGCATTAGAAGAAAGCAACAGAAAGCCGTAATGCTTCGGAATGCTCAAGACAGAATTGGGATCTATTGGGAGCCTTGTGTTTTCATAATTTGATCATTACTTAAATATAATATAGAAAAATTCCACGCTCTGCCCTAGATTGAAAATTCTTGTTTAAAATGTTTATAAGATTAAGCGGAAATAGGCTCTGTCTCTGAGTTCACTGATCTGTTATCTTATGCCTGGTTCACAAGCTATTTCGCTCATAATTGCTCAGCACAGGGCGTCGATCTCAGCCAGCTGGGCCGGTGTCAGCAGGCCAGCGGCCACGCCCCAGCAGATGAAGGAGCCGCGCATGTTCCAGTTGTTGCCACTCGTGTGCTTGCCGAGACGGAGCCTGCTGTTCCAGTCGGAGGTGAAGTTCAAGTTAACGTCACTCAGACGCGCGTTAACAAACGAGCCATTGCAGAAGAACTTGTCGAAATCAGAACCGTTGAAGGTGGCGGCGGTGAACACGGGCTTGTCAGTCACTGGGAGCGAGTTTGTCTTGAAGCCTGTCTTCTTGATACTGTTGGAGGCGAACTGGGCTTCGATTGATAACATGGTAAAATTGGGGTTTTCGCTACTGCGGAACTCGTGCCATTGGCCACCAGACACGGAACCAGAGCTGGACAGAAACTGCTGGATGTAGACGGAGGTCTGGCCCGGCTGCCAGTAGCGCAGGTACTTGGCGAAGTAGGTGAACTTGGAGCCGTAGGCCAGGTGCTTGGTGAGGTTCCCGGCCTCGGTGTCGATCTGAAAGCGGCGGGGGTGGGCTGGGTGCTTGAGCTGGGTGCTTGAGCTGGGTGCTTGAGCTGTGTGCTTGAGCTGGGTGCTTGAGCTGGGTGCTTGAGCTGGGTGCTTGAGCTGGGTGCTTGGGCTGTGTGCTTGAGCTGAGTGCTTGAGCTGTGTGCTTGAGCTGTGTGCTTGAGCTGTGTGCTTGAGCTGGGTGCTTGAGCTGTGTGCTTGAGCTGTGTGCTTGAGCTGTGTGCTTGAGCTGAGTGCTTGAGCTGAGTGCTTGAGCTGAGTGCTTGAGCTGAGTGCTTGAGCTGTGTGCTTGAGCTGTGTGCTTGAGCTGAGTGCTTGAGCTGTGTGCTTGAGCTGTGTGCTTGAGCTGTGTGCTTGAGCTGGGTGTTTGAGCTGGGTGCTTGAGCTGTGTGCTTGAGCTGTGTGCTTGAGCTGAGTGCTTGAGCTGGGTGCTTGAGCTGTGTGCTTGAGCTGTGTGCTTGAGCTGGTGCTAGAGCTGGGTGCTCAGGCGTGGGGAAACAAGAGGGAGATGCTCAGCGCTCAAGCAGAGAGTGAAAGCGGTGGGTGTCAGCAGTTGAGGAAACAAGAGGGAGATGCTCAGTGCTGAAGCAGAAAGTGAAAGCGGGGGTGTCAGCAGTTGAGGAGACAGAGGGAGATGCTCAGCGCTGAAGCACTGCAGCGACGCGCGCACCTCGATGAAGGAGGTGGCGTCCCCGCTCAGCCAGACGCCCCGGTCGGTGAGGCGGGCGCCGGGACCGAGGCTGGCGGCGAAGGACCGGTTGCCGGCGAGGTTCGGCAGGCCCAGCAGGAAGTTGTGGAACACCAGCAGGGCGGCCAGCGTCGCCTGCGACAGCGCCGAGCCGGCGCCGGTCAGGAGACCCGCCGACAAGCGTCGGGCGTTGACGACGGAGCGGCAGGCGTCGGAGCTGCGCCAGGCCGCGGCAAAGCCGGCCGCGTCGGCGAGTCGGCAGGCGGCCTCGGTCGGCGAGTGGGCAGCAGCGACGCAGTCGGGCCGGGCGGCGCACTCGGCGACGCAGGCGCGCTCGAATAGCAGCCCCGTCACGTTGGCCGGGGCGTCGGCCGGGGGGCAGACGCGGACAGCGCGGAAGGCGGCGCTGACGTTTGTGAGGTCGACGGCAGCTTGGGCGGCGGCGGTCAGCAGATGAAGGAGCAGCAGCTGGGCGACTGGGAGAGCTCTGGCCATGGCGCTGAGAGTGCGGGGAAGAAGTTCTTCTCTCAGGGCCAGGCGCTCTGCCTCTGCTTTAATGGTGTGGGGCGGTGGTAGCAACCCCGCTGTAGCCGTCCGCCATTGGCCGCTGGAGGCTGGGGTTGGCGGCGTCATTAGCTATCTTTTTCCCTGGGCCACCACAGTTTCCCCTTGGTTTTCTGCTTTTCCCAAGTGTTCTGAGGAATGAGGAAGGAGTGAGTTTTTGAGCTCATGTCGCATCTGTCAGTCTCAATCGGCTGTGAGCTAAGAAGCTTTTGTAGCAGTGCTGCCACTCGCTGTGTTATTATCACATCTGTGTTAGTTTCATGAAATTGCTGTGTTGTGTGTTAATAATTTAATTTTCCCTATCACCTGTGTTTTTTGTATTATCTGCTTCTCCTAATATTTTAGCCATTTCAATATTAAAATTAAAAACTATTCAAATCAGTTACCAAAAATGCCTTTTTCGACATACTGTACTTAGTATAGACTGCTTGAGTATTCATACTTAGTACGAGCGTATTGTAAGGTATAATTGTGGTTATTGTCAGTAATTAAGTATATTAAAACAAGTAATAAAAACTTCCATCATTTTTACTAGCTGCACAACTCCAATTTTTGCCATTTTAAGGATACACATGCATCATCTTTGTAGTTGTCTGTTTCTGCATACCTATCCGTACCTGGCTCTGTGTTTTTCGTTGCGCCTGAGTTAATATTTTTAAAAAGTAGAGTGGCAGCACTGTTTTGTAGTTGTTGCAGATTTCTGCTTGAAGCCATGCTACATCCATTTGAGTGGAACACCAGAAATATTTTAGCGAAGATGAGCATCCTAAGTAGGGATAAAACTGGAGTGAGTCAGACGGAGCATCTTGCCCCTGTCAGCAACCCGCACTGCGTGCATGAGGCCTCCCTATTTGCCCTGTCAGTCAATCAATCAACCAAATCTCAATTCTAGCTATGTTTTGTCATGCCAAGTGTCAGAAAATGAGTACGAGGGACTGCAATTATCCAAAGATACCAAACGACAGCGATCCAAATAACAAGGACCATTGACAAGGGCTTTCAGAGAAGCTCCTTGTTTACTAATGATTGGGAATTTTTGTGGACTTTGAAAACAGCTGGCAGGCAACCGTTTAGGACGCGAAGGACAGTACGCGATACAGTATGCTCGGCTCGTGTGCTGTCGTTAAAGCTGCCCCCCGCGCAGGATGGCGGACGGGCGCTGCAGCTGGGCCCATTCCTCCAGTTTCGACGCTCTCGTCCGCTTGCTTGAAATGCCGCACGAAGCAGCCTCGAGTGCGCCAAGTCCAGCTGCTGTTGCACCGTAGCTTTCAGCGTCAACCCCTCGCTCGTGGTTATACAGCAGGACGGTCTTGAACGGCCTGGATGGCGTTCTTGAGGTCGAGCCGCATGCACAGGAACTTGAAGAGGCCGAACGGGGTGTTGACGGCAGTCTTCGGCACGTCGGCAGCAGCCACAGGCACCTGGTGATAGCCGCGCACGAGTTCAAAATTGGAGAAAATCGAGCAGCCTAACAGGCGCGCCTAGAAGTTCTGGTATATGAAGTCACCGTGGCATCTTGACCTACTGGATCGACGGATGATGCGGTTGGTCCACCAGCAGGTTTTGATGCCGCAGGCATTCGGTAAACATTTAGCGAAACTGCCAAAACAAATGACCACGAGAAGCTCCGGAGGCCGGGTTCGAGTGTCAGCTGACGGCTCCCGAGGGTACGGATGAAGTAGCTATGGCTGCATCGAGAGACTGCCCGAAAGTCTGCCGGCGATCATCCGCACCAGCGACGGGGAAAATGCTGACGTCTGCTGACTTCGACTGCTGCTGTTGCCGGACACCCACGGAGCTGTTCACTGACTGGGGGCAGAAAGAGGAAGAATCCAAGGGACGCGAAGCGGCTCGAGCGGGCACCTCTCAATTCGCCGATTCTCGCTTCGCCGAAAGTACTTCGATGCATCCCTTTTAACCATAAGCAACAATCGGCCCAAATTTATACTTTTTAAGTATTGACGATTTCTCTGACGTTTTTCCCTGGCAAATCGGGTAGAAATAAGTTGTTCTTTTCCCGTGCACGTCCATCGCGTATAAGTGTAGATTGGGTAGCCAATCGCTGTTAGCGGGGGCCGGGGGGGGTTTGTTTGTCGACCCCTGCCTCGGTGCGTGCTCTGGCAGTGGGGCGGGGGCGCCGCAGCTTTGGTCGGGGGTGGGTGGCCGTGTGTGGCCCCCTCTTTTTTAGCCCGTGCGCTGGCTTGTTCTCGCCTGCTCTCTTACCGTGCTTGAATTGAGCTTTTTTTCTTGTTTCTTTTTTAACCCCCGCAATAATTTTTTTTAAAATAAATATTACTTCGTAGCCCACTACTAGGGCAGTAGGATTAGTTTTCGTTCGCTGCACAAGCTGTCTTCCGCCTCTTTCCCTCAGCCCGGCCGACCCGCTAAGGGAATTTGATTTCCCTTTTTGTTGCACAAGCTTCAGCTAGCAAAAACTTCGAGGGGGGGGGCTAAAATTGATAACCAACAGCTAATAAAAATTGATGGGAAAAAATCCTTTTGGTTTTTACGGAGTATTTGCCATAGACTCGCTTGCAGATGAGCAATTCTTTTTAACGCTAAAATAACGTCACAATGGCCAGAAGTTGTGCTGACTTAAAACTACCATTAAAAATTGGATTTGGCTCAGTGTCACCCTGATAAGTCCCAGCTGCGCTTACAACAAGCAGGGCTATGAGAAAACCGGATGCCCAGGTTCGCAAGGAGCAGCCGGGTGACGCCACTACTTGTCAATGTATTCAGCAGATCTGGCAGCTGTGCCTGGTACTTCTGAAGCTGAAATCATGGCGCTGCCTGTTCATCGTTGTTCCGGTTTCGTCGCTGCTAGCCAGCCTGTACATTCTGCCGATGTCGGCTGCGCAGAGAAAATCGAGAATCTCTGAAGTTAGCGACAGAGAAAGCAGCAATGATAAACTCAAAGTTTACGGCGCCTCGGACTTTGCGGCATTGAAGCTAAAATTTCTCGCGGACCGCTCCGCTTTCCCAAACGAGACGGCGGCTGCGGCAAGATTTCTCGCCGCTGAATTCGGCGACGACAGCTGGATTAACGACTGCAGCCCGGAGAGCGACTGCAGGGAGAGCTTTATCCACCGGTCCGAGGAAGTTGGAGGACTCATCAGCTACTCGAAATCACCTAGGGAGGTGCGCCACGTGCTGGAGTGCATTCCGCTTGGTAAGAATTTCAGTATGAGGTGCGCCTTTCTCTACGGAGTCATGGTGCTGTCAGTACACTCAGCCGGCAACCCCAATGCAGTCAAGCCTTTCAAAGACTTGAAGTTGTTTGAACTCCGAAATCGAAAAAAGCCGACCGCCAACAGAAGTTCGAGTGCGACACATTCAGTTGAAAAATATGATGAAGACAAAATGCAGTCGCTGCCCGAGTCTGCCTGTGCAGACTGGATCAGAGCTGGGACATTCAAGCCAATCATTGAGAGCGCCTCGGCTTTCACAACCTCGCTAGCTGTAACGGGAGTGAATTTCTATCTACTTGTGTCCACAATTTCCTGCATCCGAATTCTAAAGACGGGCGGCTTCCTGCGGCAGCAGTTCCGGAATGGCCTTTCAGTATCGGTGTACTGGCTTGCGGTTTGGATGGTTACTTCAGTGGAATCTGTTGTGCTCGCGGGAGTTTTCACGCTATCAAATAGTCTCCAGTGTCGCGGAGTTTTCCCGGCTTCGCTAGCGGCCAAAATGTTCGCATTTTTTGTGCTGCTGTACCTGAATCTTGCGGCAGTATTGCTGCTTATCGAGATTTTAGCTGGTCCCTTTCTTCTGGTTGCCATTCTAACAATGGTATTTAGCATGCTGCACTTGATGCTATCCGCAAGCATTCAGCTACTCATGGTGAAGGCTGCATTTTTGATGTTCATTTTTCCATCATTTTTCTCATCGGAATTCATGTCGCAGCTTTTCACAACGGAAGCGAATCGGCAATTCACTTCAGCCAGTGAGTCGCGATCGGGCGCTTTTTGGATGAGCGAAATGTTTTTGGCATTTCTTGGCGCAAATTTTCTGCTGATACTGCTGGCGACTTACCTGGACTTTGTGATGAAAAACGGTAACGGCCTTTTACTGCCTCTGTCCTTCCCTGTTACTCGCACGTTTTGGTGCCCTCCCGGCGAAGAAGAAATTAAAAGGCATCAGCCTGTACTCGGGGACAGGGCAGCGGAGGCTCACATTGAACCGGTCTTGGGCCTGACGCCATCTGTTGTTGCCGACCGGCTCCACAAGACTTACAGAAGTGGCAGCTGCTGCAGAAAAGACGGCCCTGCAGTTCTAAACAATTTATCTTGTGAGAAACTTTCTGAATTATTATTTGCTTAGGCCCTTACAATGCTGTGTTAGCCTGACAGATCTGGGGTAACTGGTGTACAATAGACGTAGCAGACTACTAAATAACTTCAATAAATGGCTAACTTCCCCTGTACCATGCTGGAAAATTAGGCTGCTTCAAGTGTCATTTGATGAATAAGGATGTTATAGTTGGAGTTGTTGGGCTGCTAAGAAGCATTTTCTGCGAATATTCAAAGCCTTCTTTTTTGCCAAAATAAAACAAAAACAATAAAAATAAGATGAAAGCCAGAGATGAAAATCATCCCACCACAGGCATCATCTACCGAGGCCAGATCACCGCCCTCATCGGACACAACGGCGCTGGGAAGTCCACGCTCATCAAGATCCTCACTGGCGAGGAGTTGCCTGACTCGGGATCCGCCTACATCGCCGGATGTCTGGCGACGGACCCGCTGCTCCGTCTGGCGCTCAGAGGACGGATCAGCATCTGTCCTCAGTTTGACGTCCTGTGCGACTCGCTCACGGTGATGGAGTGCATCCGAGTCACTCTGGCAAGCAGGTTATCCGGCAGAAACTACCTGGAAAAAGCTCGAAGAATGTTACAAAGGCTGGGACTGGAAGATAAAGAGAACGTGCTGTCTTGCAACTTGAGTGGAGGCCAAAGAAGGAAGGTGAGCACAATACTTGCATTGCTGGGAGACCCGGACGTCGTGTTCCTCGACGAGCCGACCAGCGGTCTGGATCCGGTGTCGAGACGTCAGCTGTGGCAGCTGCTGCAGGAGGAGAAGAGCGCCCGCTCCATCGTTCTGTGCACGCAGTTCATGGACGAGGCGGACATCCTTGCCGACCGGAAGATCTTTCTGTGCGGCGGCAAGATTGTGTGCGCCGGGTCGTCGATGTTCTTGAAGCGAGCGTTCGGCTGCAGCTTCACACTGAATGTTGTTTTGAAGTCAAGGGTGGCAGCTCAGCCGCTGTTGAATAAGCTAAAGCAGGTTCGAGTGAAGAGTCATCACGATACTGAGCTTCAGCTGGAGGTTCCTGCAATGGAGCCGGTTTTGTTGACTGAAGCAGTCGAGGTATTAGAGAGCAGTGCTGAGGTTGAAGCCTTTGGCCTGTCACAGGCAACACTGGATGAGATCTTCATGAGGCTGAGTGGGATGGACTCTGCAGAAGTGATTGCGGCTTTTCAATCGGGCTCACTTTCATTCTCTAAGCTGTCAGAAAAGACTCAACAACAACCGGAGCGAGGCTTGGATGAAAAGCATCAAAGCTTGGACAAAATCAAAATCAATCGAACTGTGGTAAAACAATTCGTCGCCCTGATCTTAATGAATTTAAAGCGTCAAGTCAGATTGCGGTCAAATATTCTGAGCAGGTTCTTGGTGCCTAGTATGCTGCTTTTACTCCTGGGCGTCTCGTCTGCTAGCCTCGCGTCTTCAAAAATCACTGAAGAGACGGATCCCGAGATGCACGAAGCCGGAATTCGGGTCCATCCGCAGAGGATTCGGCTGGACAAATTTATCAAAGATCAAATTGCCACAGTGTGCATAACTGACGAGGCTGTGAGTCAGTCTCGCGTGGATGACTGCTGGCAGCTGGACTTGTATGGCTCGGAAGGCCGCAGTCGGCCTGTTTCGGTCACTGTTCTACAAAAGTCTCCTTCGCAAAGCATCGAGGAGTTTCTGTCTCTTCAATCAACCCAAGAAAAGCTTCTAAGTGAGCTGAATGCTAACGAATGGTACACTGAAAAGATGTACTGGATGCGGCCGGTAGTGGTGTACTATGCATCATCGTGGATGAAGAATTCATCAAATGAGGATAGGTCTTTAGTCATCGGCGTGTTCCTCCACTACAGAGAGTACGAACCCACTGTGCATGTATATAGAAGAGCCCTGGTCAAATTTTTAAGATTCTTCGGCATGCCTGAAGCTGAAGGGACTACAGCTCTATCGGTTACGAACACTCTTGCTAGCCATGTCAGTCGGAAAATAACTTTGACAGTTTTCTATGTTGTATTCGCACTCTTACCTGTCTCTTACTTGAGTGATCCAATCGAAGACATGAGCAGTCGAGTGCGTAACTACCTAATCTCAACTGGAATGACACATCTGGCCTACTGGATCAACACATTCATCATGCACTGGGTCCAGTACACAGTGTGCATATCCATCGCAATGGGGCTAATGATGATATCCAAGACATACAGTTCCGAGTACATCATCATCACTGCGCTGCTGCCCATAATCAGCATGGGTACAGTGTCCAATCTGCTGACGATTTACACCATCGCCGTCATCACAAAGAAAAAGAGCACCGTCATCTCAATCAGCTGGATTTTGTTTTCTTTGGCCGTGCCAAAGTTTTTCTTTGCGTTTTCATTCATGCAAAAACGCCAATTGATTTTGAAGGTTCTGATCTGGGCCTTTCCCCCCATGGCACCGCTAGCTCTGCTTTTCTCCTGCGTGAGATACTACGATTACAAACTCCAATATTATCAGATAGCGGATGGTTCAGCTCCTCCTGCTCTCCATGGAAGCGTTTGGAAGTTGGACGCCATCCTTCACTCACTGCTGGCTATGCCGGTGCACATCATACTGCTGGGCTGCAGCATCTGCCTGGCTGAAAAAAAAGCCGCCATCAGAGAAACTCTTCGCCGCCGTGGAGCCCAGAGCAGCCAACCAGAAAAAAGAGCCAGCGACATCGAGGAAGGCGCTCGAAATGAGGCGCAAAGGGTACTTGGGACGCCTCGCAATTCTAAAAACGTGTTAGAGGTGCGAAAGATGAGCAAAACTTATTCAAACGGAGTCCATGCTGTTCGGGGCGTCACATTTGGCACAATGGAGGGCGAGATCTTCGGCCTGCTGGGCGCCAACGGAGCCGGCAAGTCCACCACAATTTCTGTGATCGTTGGCGAGGAGGCTCCCACAGAGGGTATCTCGGAGCTTCGAGTGAGCAGCGGCGCGTGGATGTCAGGCCGGGAGGGCGCCAGCATCGGAGCCGTGGGCTACTGTCCCCAGCACAACCCGCTGTTCAAAAGAATCACCGTGACTGAGCACATCCGCTTCTATGCGATGATGCGCGGCCTGGAGTCTAAAGACGCAGATAAGCAGACGCAGTACCTGATTCGGAGCCTCGGTCTGGAGAAGCACAGCAACAAGCAGGCCGGCCAGCTGTCGGGCGGCAACAAGCGCCGCCTCTGCCTCGCCATCGCCCTGCTCGGCGACCCGGCGCTCATCATCATCGACGAGGCCTCGACCGGCGTCGACCCCGAGAACAAGCGCTTCATCTGGGGCGCCATCCGGCGCATGACGCACAAGCAGAGGTCGGTGATGGTCACCACCCACAGCATGGAGGAGGTGGAGGCTCTGTGCGGTCGAGTCGGCATCATGAACAAGGGCCGGATGGTCTCTTGTGGCTCGGTGCAGAAGCTGCAAAGTCTGTGAGTTATTTATGCTAAATTATGATAATTTAGCACACATAGAGAGCGGGAGCATGATATCATGATGTATACCAAAGCGGCAAAAGTGACTAGATATTATTTGCCTTACCTTTGGTAAGCTCACACGATAAATCAATGGCTGATACAATGTAGCCAACGATCTTTGCTTTACATGCATATAAATGCATATACGTACATGAAAAGCAACAAGGGACGAGAAGCTGCTTTTGCATTGCATTTCCGGGGTGGCGCGCCATGGGTATTTGTGAAACTTTCAATTAATTGCTTCCTAGAAATCTTCTATTTTCAAAATCGTGTTTAGCGGAGCTTTGAATAAAAAATTCTGCAACTCAAACAGCTTTTTTCTAAAATTTACCGTTCGCTCACAGCTACGGAGACGCGTACACGCTGGAGCTGCTGCTGCCTCCGGAGGCCGAGTCCGCAATCAGGCAGAAGAAGCTGTCAATCAAGAACGCCGTGTCCGACCACTTCAAGGGAGCGCAGACCCAGGAGGACCTCGGCCTGGGCCTCGTCATCCAGTTCTCGGTGCCGAAGTCGGCGGTGCGGAGCCTGTCGGATGCGCTGAAGTGGCTGGCGGACAGCCAGAGCCATCTGGGAGTGAGCTACTGGGCGCTCTACCAGATGTCGCTTGACCAGGTGTTCGTGAAGCTGGTCAGGATGTACGACCGTTCAGCTCAGAAGCTTGCTAATAAAAATCCTTGAGCATCTTTGAGCGTCAAACGTGATATGAATGATGCATCAAGATAAAAAATCAACATTATTGAACTGTATCATCAATATGTTAAAAGTACGTTTAGCACTGAAGAAACGTACGCTCGTATACTATCAGCAGTACATGCAAACATTCGCAGAATAATGAAATAAGATTGCCTGTAGAGCTCCGCCTGCTTTTTTGTTTTAAAGATGCTGAGAAGTCAAAAAAAATTCTTAAAATGCACTTTGTCAACTGCATGTCTCAAGGTATCTAACTTTTTACACTTTCTTGGCTCAAGTTGCAAGCCCGATTTTGATGCTGCTTGTTCCCCGAGCTTCTAGTTATGTGGACGGATTAGCAGTCAGCAGGACCTGGGCACCAGCAGCTCCACCATTTAGCTGTGGGATAGTTTTCTATTAGTTTAACTCCTAGTGCACTGTGACTGAGCAAAAATAAAGATCGCTGCTCCCTTCTCAATCCTCCCTCACAATCCCTTTTTCCCGAATTATCAACCTGCATTTTCTCGTCCTAGCCAGAACTGCAAGGATAAATTCACCTTGACGAACTGGGACCTGCCTGCAGCTACTTTATATTATCCATCTGGCATCCACAGGACAGAGCTGCAAGGTCTAAGGGTACAAGTTAATTCATTGGGCTTTTTAGGTAGCCGTTCTGATTGATGGACTAAACCTATCCGACCAGGAGCTCCCGGAAGCGGCACTAATACACCAATGATTGACAGCACAGAGCTGCTCTCAGGTACAGAGACTTCCCGAGTAAATTATGTTTATGATTAGGGAGCGACGCCGCGACAGACAAACAGAAAAAATTTCTTTGATTATTAGTGCATTTACTTTGCATATTCCGCTGTTACTTTAGAAGGCGGCATTCAACAGGATTATCGTTAAGCAACTAAATAAAGAGCAGCGCCATTCGCTAATACGGTAAGCTTTATGGTTTGATGTGTGCTATTGCGAGTTGCGGTAAAGGATTGCGTAAAACTAAAAAAGCAGCAGGTACGTACACATGTACAGATGCTGCTGCGCATATTTTAATGTGATAAGAGTCGAGGATCATGCAAACATTTCGTCATCAATTTTGTCTGTACGATAATCTCGACAACTAGATATCGCGAGATTTACTGACGGTCTTTTGTGACGGCTGGTCGTACATCCTGACCAGCTTCACGAACACCTGGTCAAGCGACATCTGGTAGAGCGCCCAGTAGCTCACTCCCAGACGGCTCTGGCTGTCCGCCAGCCACTTCAGCGCATCCGACAGGCTCCGCACCGCCGACTTCGGCACCGAGAACTGGATGACGAGGCCCAGGCCGAGGTCCTCCTGGGTCTGCGCTCCCTTGAAGTGGTCGGACACGGCGTTCTTGATTGACAGCTTCTTCTGCCTGATTGCGGACTCGGCCTCCGGAGGCAGCAGCAGCTCCAGCGTGTACGCGTCTCCGTACCTAAGGGCGGTCGAGCATTCCGAAGCTTTATAAGCTTTGATTTTCTTACGGTGCATACACATTATTTATTCGTGGTAACCGAAAAGTGCACTACTCGATCTTCTAGTAGCATTTGGCTGCGTTTTCTCTTGATCCCTCGTCCTATTCCCTATTTTAGGTAATTTCCTCTGCCCCTGTGTGCTGTCATTTCCCTATGCAGTGTTCGAACTATCCGAACTTTAAGTCTATCCCCTCTACAAATTTCCAGCAACATTCTGTCAGCCGCCCCCAGTCTGAGCCAGTTTGGCAGCCAGTTCGCGCTCGCCTTAAGCCTTTTCACCCATGCATTACCGCACGGATTGGCTATTGACTGCTTAATGTTCTATGATGTACGCGCTTGGGCCAATCATCGCGCTCTCGCCTCCTCCTTTTCTTGCTTACCCCGGCCTCTCTCTTGCGGCTTCGCCCACCCTATTCTATGATTGACAAAAATATTTATTCTCGGGCTTGCCTCACGCTGGTTTCACCCGTGACTGACCGTAGTTACGCTGTAAAAACGGTCTCTGACTGCGAAGATTTAACTATTAGTCGTTTTAAGCCCATGCAATACTCAAACCCTTCTATCATATCTCTACAAACTTCCAACTTATTCCAACTCAAACCACTGAGTTCTGTCTGCCACTAATTCTGCAGCCGCCCTCCCAGCGCATTTTAGCATTCCCTACCCGTGGCCATGGTATAAAAGGATCATCAGTTTTTAACTTGTTAATACACTGAGCCATCCAAGTCTCTCTAAGCATTCAGTGTAGGCCGTGAAACATGGCAAGCCAAGGGAGGCCGGGGGCCATCTCTTGTCGGAACTTTCAAGGCTACCCAGTAGCCAGTACCCAGTTTGGCAGTGCGGCTTACTGCAATGTGTAGGTGCGCATTTCCACGCATTATAGGGCAAAGAGAAGCAAATATCGGCTAGACAGACTATCCACCCTTACTACTCGTAGCAATCCTATTCACAATTTTCGCTTTCCAGTACCGCCCTAAATGATCTTCGCACAACTAAAGTGCTCCAGCAGTTGCCTGATGATCTTGGTAGAAGTGAGTGCAGTGCTCGACTGCGTCCTTTTCATACACCCACACATTCGCAGAGGTCTGGGTTCGTCAGGCGTGCCGTGCCTTGAAACTCTTGACCCCTTAAAGTCTCCAAGACCTGCACTGCACTTTTAGTTCATATGCTCGTACACTGCATGAGCAATTCTTTACCAGAATAGCACCAGCAAGTTTATGTTTTCATTCACAATAGATGAGTCTTTAGAGTAAAAATGGATTAGTAAAATAAATTACTCAATCGAACTTGACACTCACCGACTTCGCAGCTGCTGCACGGTGCCCACGGAGATCATCCGGCCCTTGTTCATGATGCCGACCCGACCGCACAGAGCCTCCACCTCCTCCATGCTGTGGGTGGTGACCATCACCGACCTCTGCTTGTGCGTCATGCGCCGGATGGCGCCCCAGATGAAGCGCTTGTTCTCGGGGTCGACGCCGGTCGAGGCCTCGTCGATGATGATGAGCGCCGGGTTGCCGAGCAGGGCGATGGCGAGGCAGAGGCGGCGCTTGTTGCCGCCCGACAGCTGGCCGGCCTGCTTGTTGCTGTGCTTCTCCAGACCGAGGCTCCGAATCAGCCGGGTCGTCTGTCGCTCCGCCTCGATCGAGTCGAGACCGCGGATGTCGGCGTAGAAGCGGACGTGCTCGGTCACGGTGATGCTGTCGAACAGCGGGTTGTGCTGGGGGCAGTAGCCGATGGCGCCGACTGAGGCCCCCTCTCTGCCGGACACCCAGGCGCCGTCGTGCACGCGCACCTCGCACACGCCCTCGGTCGCGGCCTCCTCGCCGACAATCACCGACATGGAGGTGGACTTGCCGGCTCCGTTGGCGCCCAGCAGGCCGAAGATCTCGCCGGCCATGGCTCCGAAAGTGAGGCCTCGCACAGCGTGGACTCCGTTGGGGTAAATCTTGTGGAGCTGGCGCACCTCGAGCACGTTTCTGGGGCTTCTGGGAGCGGCCAGCACCCTCTCGGCTTCCTTCTTGGCGCCTTCCTCAGCATCTACCTCGAATTTTTCTGGCTTCGCGGGAGATGCTCGAAAGCACGCAGCATCTTTAATGGTGAAATTTTTCTCGACAATGACGATGATGCTACATAAGAGAACAATGTGCACTGGCATGGCGAGCAGAGAGTGGAAAATTCCCGGATGGATGAACAAACTTTCCTTCATTTTAGGCAGTGTAGAAGCGTCGGTAGTTTGGTAGTATTCCAGCTTGTACAGGTAGTACTTTGCGCAACTGTGTATTAGGCTGATCGGTGCACCGGGTGGAACCATCCAGATAAAAATTTTCATTTTTAACGGGGATCTTTCGAGCAGGACTAAAGCCACTGGTAGAAATACTGCAGCAAGGACGCAGAATGTGGAGACTATGGCGCTTTTAATCTTTGTCAGAACGGCGATGGCGTAGATGGTGAGCAGGTTGGACACGATTCCGAGGATAAACACAGGCAAGAAGGCCGCCAAGATGAGATACGCGCTCCTGAACACCTCGGAAATCATCATCAGTCCGATTGCAATAGTGTAGCAGATGGCGTACTGAGCCCAGTGCATGACGAATGTGTTGACCCAATAGGCCAGGTGGGTCATGCCAGTCGAGATGAGGTAGCTGCGCACCCTGCTGGTCATGTCCTCAATCGGATCGCTCAGGTAGGAGACTGGGAACAGACAGAACACGAAGTAAAGCATCACTATGGCCAATCCCGGGTCTATCAGTGCCTCACTGGAGTCCCTGGTAAGGGCAAGAGCTGTCGTATTTAGCGGTCTGTCCATCCCGAACAGCTTGAGCATCCTGACCAACGCTCGTCTGTAAATGTGAACCGTAGCTGGGTTGGAGTTTATTTTCTGAAATATGCCAATGCTAACGGACCTGTCCTTGTTGGATTCATTCTTCAGCCAAGAGGAGGCGTAGTACACAACGCAAGGCTTCATTGATCGGCTCCCTCTGCTCCACTGGTTCGCCTTCATTTCACTGATTATTTTTTCCGTGGTTGACCTTTGAGACATGAAGTCCTCCATGCTTTGGTTCGGAAATTTTTGAAGACGTATTTGCGGCTTTGACACACCCTGCTTAACCTCATCAGCAATAACCAGGCTCTTGCAGTTTTCCTCGAATGCAGTTGTGTCTCCTCCAGCATCGGTCACACATGCAGTGGGAATTTCTTCCTTGCCAAAATAATCAACGCGAACTGTTTGCGGCTCGGTGAGGATGTCCATCATTTGGGACTCAGAGTCGAGTAACTTTGCTTGCATTTTACTTTTAAACGAAACTGCACCGTACGCCATGATTAGCAGAAGCGCTGCAGGAACCAAAAATCTGCTGATTAGGCTTGACCGAACTCTTACTTGTCGCTTGATGTTGACTTCAAACAGGGCGGCAAACTGAGTAATCAAAGAGGCCCGCATGGCCCTGAAATTCCTCGATTGATCGAAGCCGTCCTTTGATGAAAGATTCTCAGCGGTAACATCCTCAATTTCAGAGGGCTGTGGAAGCGAAAGCGTGCCTGCTTTGAACGCTTCTATCACATCTTCCGAGTCCATTCCGCCGAGCCTCATAAACACGTCGTCTAGAGATGCCTGCGACAGCCCAAACGTCTCCACCTCTGCGCTCGTCTCCAGAACCTGGACTGCTTCCGTCAGTACCGCCGAGTTCAAGGCCGGAACCTCTAGCTGAAGTTCGGTCTCGTGGTGACTCTTTACTCGAACCTGCTTCAGCTTGGCCAGCAGCGACTGCGCGACTGTCTTTGACTTGAGCGAAACGCTCAGAGTGAAGCTGCAGCCGAACGCTCGCTTCAAGAACATCGACGACCCGGCGCACACAATCTTGCCGCCGCACAGAAAGATCTTCCGGTCGGCAAGGATGTCCGCCTCGTCCATGAACTGCGTGCACAGAACGATGGAGCGGGCGCTCTTTTCCTCCTGCAGCAGCTGCCACAGCTGACGTCTCGACACCGGATCCAGACCGCTGGTCGGCTCGTCGAGGAACACGACGTCCGGGTCTCCCAGCAGAGCGAGGATCGTGTTCACCTTTCTCTTCTGGCCGCCGCTCAGGTCGCACGACAGCACGTTCTCTTTGTCTCCCAGACCGAGTCTCTGCAGCATTTTGCGAGCTCTGTCCAGCTGGCTGTTGTCCCTCACGGCCCTGCTGACGAGAGTGACTCGGACGCACTCCATCACCGTGAGCGAGTCGCACAGGACGTCGAACTGAGGACAAATGCTGATCCGTCCTCTGAGCGCCAGACGGAGCAGCGGGTCCGTCGCCACACATCCGGCGATGTGGGCGGATCCCGAGTCAGGCAACTCCTCGCCAGTGAGAATCTTGATGAGCGTGGACTTCCCAGCGCCGTTGTGTCCGATGAGGGCGGTGATCTGGCCTCGGTAGATGGTGCCTGTGGTGTTAATAAAACTTTAATGTTGATAATCTTTTATTATTTGAAAGGTCCTAGCAAATGTATTTGCTAGGACCTTTGTTGGAGAAGCTCAAAATCAAAGTAATTTACAATATCCTAGTGCCCAATTATTTCTCCTGTTCTGAAATATTAGCAACAAATGGTTGAAAAACGGCATTAAGCTCCCTTTAGCACGATGATTGTCTTTGGCATGTGCAAAAATTATTATGAAAATAAAAAACGTTTTCGGTTTTTTCATTTAGCTCATGAACGCCTAGCAAGTGAGCAATTAGCCTTCAGCAAGTGAGCAATCAGCCTTCAGCAAGGGAGCAATCAGCCTTTAGCAAGGGAGCAATCAGCCTTCAGCAAGTGAGCAATCAGCCTTTAGCAAGTGAGCAATCAGCCTTCAGCAAGGGAGCAATTAGCCTTCAGCAAGTGAGCAATCAGCCTTTAGCAAGTGAGCAATCAGCCTTCAGCAAGTGAGCAATCAGCCTTCAGCAAGTGAGCAATCAGCCTTCAGCAAGGGAGCAATCAGCCTTCAGCAAGGCAGCAATCAGCCTTCAGCAAGTGAGCAATCAGCCTTCAGCAAGGGAGCAATCAGCCTTTAGCAAGTGAGCAATCAGCCTTTAGCAAGTGAGCAATCAGCCTTCAGCAAGTGAGCAATCAGCCTTCAGCAAGTGAGCAATCAGCCTTCAGCAAGGGAGCAATCAGCCTTCAGCAAGGGAGCAATCAGCCTTCAGCAAGGGAGCAATCAGCCTTCAGCAAGTTAGCAATCAGCCTTCAGCAAGTTAGCAATCAGCCTTCAGCAAGTGAGCAATCAGCCTTCAGCAAGTTAGCAATCAGCCTTCAGCAAGGGAGCAATCAGCCTTCAGCAAGTTAGCAATCAGCCTTCAGCAAGGGAGCAATCAGCCTTCAGCAAGTGAGCAATCAGCCTTCAGCAAGGGAGCAATCAGCCTTCAGCAAGGGAGCAATCAGCCTTCAGCAAGTGAGCAATCAGCCTCCATTCACATATGCAGTTTATGCAGTAGTAGAAAATCTTGTGAATGCACACAAATTTACAACGCTTTATGAATGCGAAAGAATGGTATTGTAAAACTCTGCCATTGGCACGCAGCCAATTGTCTCCAGTCAACCCAGAGAGTTTAGAAAAATTAATATTTCCTTGATAATGACTTCCTACCGAGAGGTCATTCTGTGACTCCACGCAGGTTCAAGCAAGCCACACAATAAACATCCTCTTAATGCTAATAATAGTTGTCTTGCTAGGAGAGAGGCAACGGTAAATAGATCACAATAGATCATATATTTATCCATTCCTAAAAGCTCCCTTGGCTGACTAATCAGCCGAGGTTTAAGCGAGAGTTACGGGGCCAAGCAGAGGCCAAGCTCAGCTACATCATTTTGACTGCATCTTCAGCAACTTTTTGCGATAAATTCTGACCGCTTTAGTCATCATTAAATCACGTTTACTTACAAGAAAGCTTCTTTAGCACTAAAGGGCCGTCAGGACAGCAGAATAAGCAGTTTCTGTATGCCTTGGTGACGTCTTGGACAAGCACAATTGGTGAAAGCCCCATCACCGGCTCGATGTGCGACTCGACGGTCTCAGGTTGGGCCTTGCTAGCAGCAGCCGCTCCTGCGTCCGGTTTCGGTCTCTGGCACCAGAAGCCGGGCATGAGTGGGTAAGTCGGCTGCAGACAAAGCCCGTTTCCGCTGCTCAAGATAAAGTCCAGGTAGGTCAGCAGCAAAATCAACCACAGCAGTCCGATTGCAGTCCAAGTCAGTATTTCCTTTAGCCTCTGTGAGACTTCATCGCCCTTAGAATTTATTGCTGAGAACTGCCGGGTCACCTCCCAATCAAAGAGCTTTTTGATGTACTCAGTAGAGAAAAGAGGCGCGAAAACGTACAGCAGATTTGGCACTTCCTCATAAAGCGGCTTCCTGCGAAAGTTGGCCGCCAGCAGGCCAATGCTGATCAAAATTGCCAGAATAAAAACTGCCAGTAGAGGCGGCAGAAGCAACTCCAGCAGCAGCATGACGGCGGACAAGTTCAGGCAAAACAATGTGATGAAAACGAATACATTTGCAAGGCCGGAGGCTGAAAAAACTCCTATGCACACGAAAGCGTTGGTGGCCGTGTACACCCCAGAGAACAGCAGGCACTCGGCCAGAGTCACCAGCCAAATAACCAGCCAGTAGGCCGACACTGAAAGGCCGTTCCGAAACAGCTGCTGCAGGAAGCCGCCAGCCTTGAGCATTCGGATGCAGGATACGGTGGAGATCAGCAGGTAGAAGTTCAAACCAACCGCCGCGAAGCTGATTGACAGGGTCACGCTTATTTTCGACATTTCAGTAAAAATGTTATTTTTGATAAAGTCGGCACAAACCGACTTGGGCAAAGATGCAAGTTTATTTTCGTCTTTTTGGTCCATCTTTTCTGTCTCTTCAGTCTGGTTTGATAATTCGTGGTTTTGAGCAAACAGCTGAATGTCTCTGAACATGTCGACTCCGCCTGCAGCCTGCATGGACAACACCATCACTTTGTACAGAAAGGCGCATCTGATGTCAGCGTGCGGCTCGTTCGACTTCATGCACTCCAGCACCGACCTCGACGCTGCGGGTGTTTTTAAGTAGCGAATCAGTGCAACGATTGAGTCGTCGGTCCGGTGAATGAACCGCTCTCTGCAGTCGGTCTCGGGTCCGCAGTCCTCGATCCAGTCGGTCTTGGAACCTCCGGCAGTCATGATGGTCGTTGCAGCAGCTGTCTCGGCCGGGAAGGCGGACCGGTCCACCAGCACTTTTGCGTTTGATGCGGCAAAGTCGGAGGCGCTGTAGAAGACCAAGTTTCTGCTGCTGTTTTTGCTGTCCGCATCGTTTTTTCTGAATCGACCGGACAATTTAGATTGGATACCAATGATTGACGCCATCATCGCGATAGGCACCACAATGACTAGGAGACGCCATGCCTTGAGCTTCAGCAGCAGTAGCAGCAGCTGCGCGAACTGTCCAAAGCAGCCGACGGAGCTCATGGCTGGCTCCGGCTTGGCTGCAGCTGCTGGCCGCTTATTGATTTGGACAGGCGGCATTCAGCAAATGTTCGGCTACTCCAAGCCCAGCCGTTGTGGGGGCTCAGTAAGGTTGCTCCTTCAGGTTTTGAGATGTTAGAATCGACTGGTGGACACGAAATAATGTACTTTGGTGCTGGCAGTTTGCTCTCATTAAGCTTAACTGGTTGTCTGTGAAGCATAGATAATAGAATAAAAGCATTTTGCTTTGCTCTATGGTTGCAGTTAACTAATGTTATAGAATTAAGCAGCATTTGATTAAATTGACATCACTGCAGCATTTATTAAAATTAGTGGCCTTCGTCTTCAGCGCGAGGCGACTTAGTGGGGTTTGTTGCAACAAGGTCAAACTAAATACATTATCGTTAAGCCAATTGATTTTTATCGTATGCTTAAGGCTGTTGCCTGGCCTGTACTGCGGTTTTCTACCATAGACTAAATAACCATGCAGCGTTCTGGCTGCGCTGCGCAATCTAGCAAGAATAACTCCGTTGCATATATAAGGACAATCTAGTAAATCTTTTGCCTTTGAGTACGAAAAATTGGCCAAAAATTATAGAGATGAGCTTAAAAACAAAAGAATCGCGACTTTCGTCAGTGCGTGAGAAAGCTGGGCTCTGCGACAAATCCTCGTTCATTCTGGTCGCAGCTTAAAAAATCTAAAAAAGTAAACAATTACTCCCGAAAACGCGAAAGTCCAATAACCGAGCACCAATAGAATAATTCGAAACTCTTTAGCACACAGAAAAAAGGCCAAACATACACGTGTACTCCGACGAAAGAACAAGTTTCAGAGGCGAGTATCACAATTGGTGAGCTTGAGAAAGCCATTAAGGGATTGCAAAGGAATAAGACAGCTGGAATCGATGGAATATCGAATGAGCACATAATACTTAGAGCACATTTATTGAAACCAATTCTTTTAACGTTTTTAGCAGCATGGTTGAACTTGGGAACACCCCTAAATTATGGTCCTGGGCCCTTGTTACATTATTTTACAAGAGGCTCACTAAAGTAACCAAAGAACTACAGGCCCATTAGCGTGCTCCCAACATTGGCAAGGATCTTCGCGTCAATAATTTGAGACAAAATGAGTCGTTTTGTAATAGGATTTTGATCTCGAACCAATGAACTCGGGGATAACATCACCTGCCTTTTCCTCCATCATTTTACCAATTACTTTTTGTTGGATGGGTCGAACACTTGATCACCTTTTCAAGTTTTAAATGATTCTGGGTACTCTGACAAATCGTATAGGTCTTTTTTGTTTAAGCATGTCCTATTAGAAGTCCTCAGATAGAATTCACGGGATAATTGAAACGCTTCCTCTTTCAAGTAAAGGTTGGACACTTCCTGGATATAAGTACTGCGGATCTTTGAACCTCCTTGAAATTAAATTAGATGCCAGCAATGTGCCAAATCCAGGTCATGAGCCTGTAGATAAACTTGATGCGGTTTGCATGGAGCATGTTATCAAATATAGAGATTTTCCAAAAAACAAGGATCGGTGGGACAAGGAGATGTTACGACGGATCGATCAACTCGGTGAGTCAAGTGGGTTCGGGCAGAGTATTGCAATAAAACTAGTTAGGTATGAATGAGCGAAGCAAAATCCAAGGGAAATTTCCTTGGATTTTGCGCTAGGCGAGTTCATACCAATATAAGATTGACGGCGATTGCACGCGTGTGAAATCACGTTTTTAAACTTTGAAGTCTTGTAGAAAAAAATCTGTGCTACCTTACCTAGGTTGCGATTTTCGACAAAATGTGTAAAACATCTAGTTCTATCAATCTCAGTAAACTTTTCTGCCATTCAGACATTTTGCGGTTGCCATAGCAACCAAAACTACGATTTTTGTGGCCCCTTGAAAACTTTGATCCCAGAAAATAAGGATTCCTCACACTGAGTCGCCTAATGACCTACCTCACACTGAGTCGCCTAAGTCGATTGGGGCACCAATACTCTACAAGATTATGATCGGTCTTTGTCCCTGATTTTGTAGTCTTTGTACTAAAAGTGCGAAAAACGTATTTCAGAGTACTGAAAAATGTGCATTTTTTCAAAATTTAGCTGCACGCAACGAAAAGGCCGCGCCTTAGCGCGGCCTTTGAATTGCCTGCTTTACGACAAGGGCACCTAGGGCTATTCTAGCCCAATTTTAACCCTCCTAAAATGGGAAAATACCATCGTATAAAAATTATGAGTTTTCGCTAACTATCGAGGATTATAGCCTTTTGCGCGTATCTGTCGGTCATTTGAGCCCGTTAAGCGCATAAAACGTCATAGTGATGCGAGATAAATTTTCGCACTTGACTAGGTCAGGACGGGCCATTTTCGGCCAAAATCACGTTTTTTAGCTTTCGGACCGTCTGGTGACGAACCACTTCGTTAGGCAGTCTTGTAATGCAGTACAAACTTGTTGCAAACACTTAGTTCTAGAAAATGAAGCGCATTTTGTGCCATTTCTGGCTTATATTCTAAGCTAAAATAAGCATCAAAGTGCAACTAATGTATCTACCTGACTAAAGTACACGCGTACTTTTGTACTAAATGTACCATCAGCAACTCGAGTCTCGTCCCATTTAAAAAGTTATGCAAAATGTAGTTCGATGGTACCAAGCAAATTTCTTTACGTTATATCGTTCTGTAGTTACAGCCCATTAAGTATGTCAAATGCACGACCCCCTGGAGTGTCTAAAAATCACAAAAGTGCACCCTCTACAGCTATTGAGGGTTCGCCCGAAATTGTGAGATAGCAGTTTTGTGCGCCTAGGTGTTTTCGACGTGTTGGATGCATTTGCTAAGGCGTAACATAAAAAATGTAAATTTTTGAGGCCTTCTCCGGCGCAGAAAATGACGAAAAATGGCCAAAATCACGTTTTTTGACTTTCGGGCCCCATGGCTTCGAAGCAATAGACTGTGGCGTCTCGAAATGCATTAAAAACTTGTTACAGGACACTTAGTTGAGTACTAGCTCTTCGGTGCCAGCAGGGGGGCGCAGACAGGCATTTTAAATCACTCATGTACTCAACGGAAATCTCCCTAAGCTGCCAGAAAATTTCTGCAGCAAAATTAAAGTCTCCCTAAAAGCATAATATGCTTCCGTGTATTCAGAAAATCTACTGAAAGTCTCCCCGAGCAATTAGCCAATTGCCCCGAGCACTTGAAAAATCTCCCAACCAGCTAGATAATTTTTCCGAGCAGCTGGAAAATTTTTGAGAGCAGTCAAAGAATCTTCCCCCAGCAGTAAAGTAAAAAACCCCGCTAGCAGTTAGAAAATCCCCCAATCAAATAGAAACTTTCCCCGGGCAGTTAAAAATCCCCTAAGCAGACCGAAAAGCCCCCACAGAAGAATAATCTTTGGGTAAAAAAATACCCCCCACAGACAGAGAATTCCCCAACCAGACAAAGAATCCCAAGCAGAAAAAAATCTCATGAGCAGTTGGAAATTCTACCCGAGGCAGTTGAAAAATCTTCTGGAGCATTTAAAAAATCCCCTTTAAGCAGTTGGAAAATCTACCTGGGGCAGTTAGAAAAACTTCTCATGCAGTTAAAAAACTCATGGAGCATTTAGAAAACCCCCCCTCGAGCAGTCCGAAATCAGTTAGAAAAGCAGTTAGAAATCCCCCGATAAGATAGAAAATTAGTCCTAACAGTAAGAAATCCCCTAAGCAGACAGAAAATTTCCATGAGCAGTTCGAATATCCCCATCAAGCAGTTAGAAAATCTACCCGAGGCACTTAGAAAAACTCCTCATGCAGTTAAAAATCTCCCGGACCATTTAGAAAATCCTCCTCAAGCAGTCCAAAATCAGCTAAAGCAGCTAAAATTTTTTCGAGCAGCTAGAAAATTTTTTGAGAGCAGCCAAAAATCTTCCTGCAGGATAAGGTAGAAAACCCACGAACAGAAAAAATCCCCCCAGCAGTTAGAAAATCCCTTGTGAGAAGTCGGAAATTCCAATCAAATAGAAACTTTCCAAGCAAGCAGAAAATCTCGCCGAGCATTTAGAAAGACCCTTCGAGCAGTCAAAAATCTCCCAAGAAGTAAAAAAGTCCAGTTCGGGCAGTCAGAAATCCCCAAATCAGGTAGAAAATATTCCGGAGCTGTTGGAAATCACCCAATCAGACAAAAAAAGTTCTCAGGCAGTAAAAAATCTCCCAGAGCATTCCCAAGCAGTTAAGAAGTCCCCCTGCAGCATTATAAATTTTCAAGTCAACCAAAAAATTCCCCGACAGAAAAAAATCGCCCAAGCAGTTAGGAAATTCCCCTTGCGGCATTTTCAGAAATCCACCAATCCGATAGAAAATCACACCGAGCAGTTATAAAATCTCCTTGAGCAGACCGAAAATCCCCGAAGCAGACAGAAAATCTCATTGAGTAATTAGAGAATCTTTCCAAAAAGTTTGAAAATACCATTAAAGCAGTCAAGAATCTCCTAAGCAGTTGGAAAGTCCCTTTCAAACTGTTAGAAATCCCCCAGTCACATAGAAAATTTCCCCGAGCAGTAAGAAATACCAATCGAGCAGTCAAGAAATCCCCTAGCAGTAAAAAAGTTCCATTGGAAGCACTTAGAAATCTCCAAATCAAATAGAAAATTTTCCCGAACAGTTAGACATCCCCTAATCAGTTAGAAAATTTCCCTGAGAAGTTTGAAATCCCCCAATCTGATAGACAATCTCCCCGAGCATTCAGAAAATCCCCTTCTAGCGGTTGGAAAAACTTCCCGATGCAGTAAGAAAACCTCCTTGAGCAGTAAAAACGTCTCCCAGAACATTTAGAAAATCCCATTGGGGCAGTCAGAAATCCACAAGCAGTTAGAAAGTCTCCCAGCACCCTAACAGTCAGAAAGTTTATAAGAGTCGTTAGAAAATCTCCCAAGCAGTTTGCAAATCCCCCTGAGCATCTAGGAAATCCCTAAACGTGTAGAAAATTGTTCCCGAGCTTGTAGGAAAATCACTACAGCAGTTAAAAAATCCTGCGAGCAGGTAAGAAGTCGCTATTATAACGCCTTATCAAAGACACATGCGCTTTAAGAAAATTAAGCTAATCACAATTTAAGATTTGGCAGGCTATCAGACTTACCGATCAGTATCGTGCTCGACGAAGACCTCTTAAACAGCTTTTGCTTCTTTGAAAAGTTTTCTCAATCTAACAGGGCTACAAAAACAAACATTCTTTACTTACTGACTCGAGACATGATTGGCAAATTCACTGCAGAACGGCCCACGGCTACTTAAATAAAAATATTTCGCTTCAGCATCCACACTTTTAAGCCAATTTATTCAATGTTGGCTCTCCAGCTGGGCGAGAAATAATCAATCGCTAATAAAATGTACACAGATCGCTTGAGCAGTTTTTCTCTTGCCCTTGTGCACAACCATCAGGCTAGGGCTCGGGCAGTGTACTCTAGCCAGGTGAGAAAATTTATATTCTCTTCTTACCGGCACGAAAATTTAGCTAAATTTGGAGCAGTGTTCTCTAGCTTTATGGCGCAACCTTTTCAAATCACAATTAAGACAGTGCAGAGTTTGAGAAATATTGGCCCGCGAATTTTAACTGAGCACAAAACTTTATGACGCAATCTAAAATAAAATCATCATTCTGCCAGGGCCGACTTTGACCTTTGTTGGCCTCGCATTGAAAGCATAGGAAAAACTCGTTTCTCGAATATTTAATCCCTTTTCACTTGTAGCAGGGCTTGCAACTGTTACGGTCTCATCCTGGAAAAATTTGAAATCTTTCGGCGCAAATTTGATCAAAATCGGTTGAGCTGTTCGAGCTCCACATCGTTCCATACATACATACATACATTAGACATTTAGTATAGTAGACTAGCTAATTCCAGCCCCCTCGTGATTCCAATCCAATTTTTTTCCACCAGCTTGAATTCCATCAAAACATATTTCACCCTACAAGTCCTCCATGTGATGATTTCTACTAATATTGATTTAGCAAGTAAAAAACCTCATCTAGCAGGTAAATGGAAAGCAATAAAAAAATAAAGAAGTCTCCTAAGCCAACTCCAGCACCTTTTTTGGGCCTGCCTGTACCCAACGGAAATCTCCCTAAGCTGCTAGAAAATCTCTGCAGCAAAATTAAAGTCTCCCTAAAAGCATAATATGCTTCAGTGTATTCAGAAAATCTACTGAAAGTCTCCCCGAGCAATTAGCCAATTGCCCCGAGCACTTGAAAAATCTCCCAACCAGCTAGATAATTTTTCCGAGCAGCTGGAAAATTTTTGAGAGCAGTCAAAGAATCTTCCCCCAGCAGTAAAGTAAAAAACCCCGCTAGCAGTTAGAAAATCCCCCAATCAAATAGAAACTTTCCCCGGGCAGTTAAAAATCCCCTAAGCAGACCGAAAAGCCCCCACAGAAGAATAATCTTTGGGTAAAAAAATACCCCCCACAGACAGAGAATTCCCCAACCAGACAAAGAATCCCAAGCAGAAAAAATCTCATGAGCAGTTGGAAATTCTACCCAAAGCAGTTGAAAAATCTTCTGGAGCATTTAAAAAATCCCCTTTAAGCAGTTGGAAAATCTACCTGAGGCAGTTAGAAAAACTTCTCCTGCAGTTAAAAAACTCATTGAGCATTTAGAAAACCCCCCCTCGAGCAGTCCGAAAAAAGTCCGAAAGTAAACAGAAAATTTCCCAAGCAGACTACCCGAACATCTATAAAATCCCCTTTGAGCAGAAAGAAGATATCCTCGAAGCAGACAGAAAACCTCCCTTAGCAATTAGAAAATCTTCCTAAGCAGACAGAAAATACCCTTCGAGCAGTCAGACGTCGCCTAAGTAGTTAAAAAGTCCTCTTCAAGCAGTTAGAAAATCTTCCCAAGGAAGCAGAAAATCTCCCCGAGCATTTAGAAAGACCCTTTCTTCGAGCAGTCAAAAATCCCCCAAGATGTAAAAAAGTCCAGTTCGGGTAGTCAGAAATCCCCAAATCAGGTAGAAAATATTCCGGAGCTGTTGGAAATCACCCAATCAGACAAAAAAGTTCTCAGGCAGTAAAAAATCTCCCAGAGCATTCCCAAGCAGTTCCCCTTGCCCTCCCCTTGCGGCAGTCTCAAAAATCCACCAATCCGATAAAAAATCACACCGAGCAGTTATAAAATCTCCTTGAGCAGACAGATAATCCCCGAAGCAGACAGAAAATCTCACTGAGCAGTTAGAGAATCTTCCCAAAAAGTTTCACAAGAAGAAGTTTATAATACCCCCTAGCCAATTCCAGCCCCCTCAGGCGCCCCCTCGTGGTTTCTATCCAAAGTTTTTTTCACCAGCTTTAATCCCATCAAAACATTATTCCCCCTTTAAGTCCTCCATGTGGTTATTATCAGAATTTTTTCAACAAGTACCAAATCCCATTTTACAGGTAAACAAACTTGAGCAATTACAGAAAGTAAAACCACCCTCCGCCACCACCAGCCCCTTCGTGGGCCAGACCTAATCAAAAGTTTTCCCCTTTGTTGGAATTTATCCCTAACGAATCTTCATATTTTAAGTAACGAAACCCCTTAAAATTTTATCTTCAGCGATTTACATACCACTGTATATTAGCTTGCGTATCAGTTATTTAAGTGAAAACCCTTCTGTGGTGTTTGAGTGGCCGTAAATTCTAACGTTTGTTCGGCAGGCGCTTTGTATTTATAATGAATAAAATACTCTATGTTACAAACACTAGAAAATGAAAGGTTGTGTCAGTCTGAGGATACCACATCCCTCCACCTTTTAGTAAAATCAATTCATTGGAAAACGAACTGGCCTCCTCAGTATGCTCTGTGGCCGGAGTCCGCTTCTGCGCATCGTTCTTGAATCCTGCTGTTGATTATCGGATGTGTCCTTTCCTCGCTGACTTTCGCTCCTTCCTCCTCCACCAGAAAAAGTCACCAGAGCTTCATCAGTTTCGGCCTCCGGGTAGATTTTTCTGGCCTTGTTGACGTGACGCTTCTTGACTGTGCCGTTCTCGTCTTCCAGAATCAGCAGTCCGCCCACTCTCTTGCGCACGTAGTACTGCTTCGTTCCAAAAAAGCTATCGTACTTGTTCCTGGTGTCCCTCGCGAGCACCACTCTGTCACCTGCTTTGATGTCGCACGCGTGAGCGTTCCGATTGGCGTAGTTGGACATTTTTATTTTGTAGTCGGCGTCTTTTTCTTTCTGGTCCTTCGACTGATTCTGTGCTTCCTGGTTGTTCATTTGCGGAAGTTTCGTCCGTGCACTCCACCGAAAGAATAAATTTGCTGGCGCTGCGCCTGTTGCTCTGATCGGCGTTGTTCGGTAGGCGTGCAGGAAAGTTTGCAGTTCCTCTTCAAGGCTTGCTCCGTTTGGCATTCTAGACCTTCTGATCACTTTGTTCAGTGTCTCATTGAACCTTTCCACTTCTCCATTTGCTGCTGGGTGACGTGGAATGATCCTTGAATGCTTTACCCCTTGGCTGCTGAGGTATTCTTCGACTATTCTGGAGCAAAAGTTTGTGCCGTTGTCGGTCACCAGTTCTTTCATTGGTCCGAACAGTGAGATCACTTTCTTTAGTATTCGAACTACGTCACTCGCTTCAGTGCGTTTTAAGATGAATACCAGCGGAAATCTCGAGTGGTAGTCGATGAAAACTAGCAAATTGCTGCCATTCGGAAGTGGTCCTTTGAAGTCTACCGCGACTTTGTCCCACGGCTTGTCTGGAATTTCAGTTGGTATGATTGGGATCCGACTTCCCTTTTTCGTTGTGTGGATGCAAACATTGCATTTCTTGCAGAAGATTTCCACATCATTGCTCATGCCGGGCCAGAATACCGAACTTCGCAGTCGTTCTTTGGATTTGGAGATTCCTTGATGACCTTCGTGAGCAGTTTGCAGAGCCTTTTGTCTTAGACTCTTGGGCAGGACTATGCGGTCTTCATACAGGAGTATTCCATTGTGCTCCGACAGCTTGTTTCTTTCTGCGAACAGCTTGCTGTGCTTAGTCCAGGTTCCTGACTGAATTGCTTTCATTGCTTGAACAATTTCTTCGTCAGCTGCTGAATCTTTTCGAATTCGCTCTAAGCTGAAGGCTGCGCTGGCTGCATTTTCTAGCTTGCTGTCTATGAATGCGATGTCGCGTCTGTTGCAGAGTGTGTCGTTTGGTGCCTTTACCGGTTGTCTCGACAGGATATCGGCTTCGTTGGTGTCGCCTGGTTCGTATTTTATCTTGAAGTTGAATGGTTGCAGTCGCATTGCCCAACGCTCTATTCTTGGTGGTGGTTTTGAGTTCGGTGCGAAGCATCCGAGCAGAGGCTTGTGATCAGTTATCACTGTGAATTCAGCTGCGCCTTTGAGAAAGTGTGAGAACTTCTCGCACCCCCATTTGATGGCTAATGCCTCCCGTTCGATTTGGCTGTATCGAGTCTCTACGTCTGTGAGAGTTCTGCTAGCATAGCACACTGGCTGTAGATTTCCATCTTTCTGCCTCTGAACCAAGATTGCACCGAGACCGACAGGACTTGCGTCTACTCGCAATTGTGTTTCTCGTCCAGTGCAGACGTATGCGAGCGTTTCTGTTGAGCTGATTGCTGATTTAATGCTGTTGAAAGAGGCATCTTGCTCTTGACCCCATTTCCAGGTCGTTCCTTTCCTTGTGAGGTCATTCAGAGGCTTCGCCAGGGTTGCCAAGTTTGGTACAAATCGAGCGACAAACTGTGCTAGACCAAGAAACGATTTGACTTCGCTTGGGTTGCGCGGTGGTTTGAACATTTGGATTGCTTCAGTTTTCTTTTCGTGAATTGTTATTCCCTTCTCTGTCAGAATGTATCCCATGAAAGTGGCTTTACTCATTCCGAATTTGCACTTTTCTTTCCCGACGGTCATGCCATTCTCCATTAGCCTTGTCAGGAGATCATCCAGTCTGGTGTTGTGCTCGTTGATGTCTTTTCCATACACAATGATATCGTCCTGAATGTTCAGTAATCCTTGTAGTCCGGTCAAAACTTTTGTCATGTAGGCTTGTAGATAGAATGACGAGTTGACCCATACCATTGGCAATCGCTTATACCTGTATAGTGGTTGTCCAGGGATTCCCGTTGCAAACGTAGTTAGGTGTCTGGATTGACTGTCTAATTCAATCTGATGGAAAATTTTCTTGCCGTCGATGTAGCTGAAGCAGCTAGCTTCTCCCATGTTAGTGATCTGATCATCCAGCGATGGTATTGGAAATTGTAGCTTCTCTGTTGCTTCATTCAAGTTTCGCAGGTCGATGGTCAGTCGCACTTTCCCAGTCTTTCCTTTCGGGACGACAACAAGCCTTGAAAGCCATGTACTAGGACCATCAACTTTCTCGATTATTCCGGAGTTCTCTTGCTCTTCCAGCTCTTGCAGAAGTGCTTCTATGAGGTGAGCAGCTACCTTCGATACCGGTTGTGATTTCGGCGTGTTTCCTTCCTTCAGAGAAATGGTTACTGCTGGCTGCGCGGTTAATCTTCCGACTCCATGAAACACTTGCTGATGGGCTTTCAGAATTCTTTCAATTTCTTCATTCTTCTTCTCAATCTGATTGGTCGTTAGCTGCAGCAGATTCAAATCAATACTGTCCTGACACCCGAGGATTGTCTCAGCATTGTCTCCACGCATCACAATGAACTTGATTCGCTTCACTAAGTTTCCTGTCATCACAGTCAGAGTCGTTGTTCCCAAAACTTCCAACTTTGTTTTAGACATGTAGGCGTACAGTCTGGGTCTTTCTGATCGGTCTATGGTCGTCTCTTTTGACTTCACTGACTCAAACGTTTTCAAGCTAATCAGACTTGCTGAAGATCCAGAATCAACCAGAACTGTGCTCTCAATGCCATTGATCTTCACTTTAGCTCTTGCACCTGTGGATTTCTTGGTTTGTGTCACAGCAATGACAGTGTTGATTTCCTCGCCATTCGATTCGTTGCCATTTCGTTCTTCCTGTTCCTCATCATACAATCTCTGGATGTTTCTGGTGTTTATTCTGCTTCCAGCCTTTTGTCGTAGTCTACATGCTTGCTTGATGTGACCTTTTTTGTGGCAGATGTTGCATTCCACGTTTCGAGCAAAGCAGTCGAATGGTCGATGACCTGTCCGATTGCATCTGTAGCACACTCGGTCGTACTTGTTGGTGTTCGAAGTTGACGTCCTCTTATCAGTCGGTTTGAACTGTGGCTTGGCTGTTGGTCGGTTGCTTATGTTGCTGACTGTGTCGCGCGCCCCGTGAGTTGCTTTGTCGATGTCCTTAGCCTGAGTTTTCGTTGCCTCGAAATTCTTGCTGATTTCTACTGCTTTCTTTAAGGTCAGGTCAGAGCCTTCCTTTAGCAGCAGAGTCCTTAGCGGCTTCGATGTGCTTTTCAGAACTATTAGATCGCGTAACAGACGATCCTCGAAGCTGAGCTTAACTGCGCTCGGACTTCCTTCGGGCTTGTACTCAACGTTCAAGTCGCAATATTTTGCTGCGCTCTTAAGACGGCTGTAAAAGGAGTCGAATGATTCTCCATCCACCTGGCTGACTGATAGCAGCTTGTAGGTCTCATGGACGCTGTTGGATGCACCTTGGAATATAGAATTGAGCGCTTCCTTGGTTGCTTCGTAGCTTTGTTCGTAGCCAACGGTTTGCAGCAACTTTCGGATTTTTGGCCCTGCCAGAAGCAGCAATGTGGCTTGCTTCTTGTCGTTCGCTATTCCTTGCACTTGCATGAACAGCTCGACCTCTTGAACATAGTCGTTCCACTTCTCTGCATTGTTGAGCGGATCCTCATCAGGATCGAAGTGTCCAATGCTGTAGAACTGTGCTGTGGCCATTTTAATAGTACATCCTGAGCTTGCTTTCTCGGTTTTTTAGCTGTTGTTTTTTCTCACCGCTGCTACCAATGTGGTGTTTGAGTGGCCGTAAATTCTAACGTTTGTTCGGCAGGCGCTTTGTATTTATAATGAATAAAATACTCTATGTTACAAACACTAGAAAATGAAAGGTTGTGTCAGTCTGAGGATACCACACCTTCCTTTTCTTTGCTTGTACAATTCCCAATTAGCAACCAAACAAACACAAGCAAATAAGCTGAGACAATAAGCATTCGAATTTGAGGAACCAAACGAACCCCGTCAGCTAAAATCCACCCCTGTTTAAAATGAATGATCACCTCTTCTGCAAGCTTACAAACCTCCTTATTCAAACTCCAAGAAGTGAACCTTACCTTCATGCTAACAGACACTTGTACAACTCCACCACTTATTATTTAGGTGCGAATAACCAACTGCCTAATTTTATTAAACAAACCCGGAATCCGCTATTGAATTAAAAACGCCACAATTCAAGTAAACGGCCCCATATTCTGCTTAAAGACCCCCTTTCTCAAATTAACGACTTCCTTATTGTAAGGAATTCATCCATTTAAATACCCCTCCATTATAGCATTATTTGAAAACCCCCTGATCAAACTAAATCCCTTTCAAATTTAATTGAACACCCCCTGCCGCATCAAAGCCAAGATACCTCTTTTTCAAGTGTAGCCCCGTCAAAAAGCGAACTAATGACTTATCAATGGCAAAGACTTCCCTAAGAAATAAAAACCCCTCGCTCATTAGGTGTACAAACCCTTTCCATCCAGCGGACGTGCATTCAATTTATACACAGTTGAATGTAAAAGTTTCGTAAACGCGATTGATTTGTATTTAAAACCTACTTTCAACTCTAACCCTAACCCTAGCCTAACCCTAACCCTAAAACTGTGAGCTAACTTGTGCGTAAAGCTATTTTCTGCGTGCAGAATAGGGCTTGAATTTAATAAGTAGAGAAGCAAAATGAGAACGTATTTTGCGTAGGATAATTTTTGCTATCTTAGACAAACAATAATGATAAAAATGCTTCACAGCAGCCTTCGAATGATATTTATCAAAGCTATCAAGTTCAAGCATAAAAAATTGTTTCTCTTCCCCACTTGCATGACAGAGATGTTTCAATTAAAATATATTAGATTAACCTTCTGTCAGTAAAACATACAAAGCTAAATAAAAAAAGTGTAATACGGTTGACACAAATCCCACTGTAAGGGATTTCCTAACGGTGACAAATTAAGCAGTATAATTTACTTGTTTAATTTACCCGGCGCATCCCGAATTCGAACCACCGTAGTTACCTAGCCTATCCTAACGCCTGCATGTATTGATCGGAGCACGTAAAACCAGCCTTAAAAGTTTTATCTGTCTGCCAGGCACAAATAAAAATTGGTCTCCACAGTAAGTTGCAACAAAAAATCTGGTAGTGTACGTTGGAACAAACAGGGCACCAATTCATTCGGTTAGTTTTATCGTCAACTAAAATCATAACTCGAATTATACTCGATTCTCAATCAAAGGAAAAAGAATAAACGTTAGAATAGTATTACCTCCCGTAAGATCACCGCTTTTCTTAAAAATCCATTCACCAATTAGCTAGTAGGGATTCTGAACTTCCTAAGTACCCCCCTTATCGAAGATAATCCCCGTAGCATTTTATTACAAAGAAAGTTTCATTACAAAATGGAACCTAAATGACTTGAGAAAATCCCCATATTTATTGCATATAAGGCTCCTCATAACTAAAAAATTGCTTTCATTAACTAATGGAAATCTCCATCTTGTGCTGTCTCCCTCCCATTTAAGGGCTAAAGCAGAAGCAGCAGCAGCTAAAATATTTATCGGAACTGTCCAACTTAAAGTATAGAAATAACTTTTCTTCCCGATATGTATCCTAAACATTGAATCTCAATAGATAAGATTTCCTTTCAGTGTGCAAAAAGTGTCACAATTAGTTTAAACGAAGTTTAACGATTAGAATAAAAAATGCACTCAAATCCCGCTGAACATGATCCCATGAAGGTGGCCAATTAAGCAGCATAGTTTACTTGCTTAAGTGACCAGACGCAGCACGGATCCGAACCACTGTCAATGCTTAAGTGACCAGACGCAGCACGGATCCGAACCACTGTCAATGCTTAAGTGACCAGACGCAGCACGGATCCGAACCACTGTCAATGCTTAAGTGACCAGACGCAGCACGGATCCGAACCACTGTCAATGCTTAAGTGACCAGACGCAGCACGGATCCGAACCACTGTCAATGCTTAAGTGACCAGACGCAGCACGGATCCGAACCACTGTCAATGCTTAAGTGACCAGACGCAGCACGGATCCGAACCACTGTCAATGCTTAAGTGACCAGACGCAGCACGGATCCGAACCACTGTCAATGCTTAAGTGACCAGACGCAGCACGGATCCGAACCACTGTCAATGCTTAAGTGACCAGACGCAGCACGGATCCGAACCACTGTCAATGCTTAAGTGACCAGACGCAGCACGGATCCGAACCACTGTCAATGCTTAAGTGACCAGACGCAGCACGGATCCGAACCACTGTCAATGCTTAAGTGACCAGACGCAGCCCGGATTCGAACCACAGTCAATTGGCCTAGCCTATCCTAACCTAAACCTACGCGGCTACTCCGCCTGCTGATCGGAACACGCAAAAATCAGCCTTATATCTTTCACCCGTCAGGCGGCCCCTAATAAAAAAGTTGGCCTCCATAGTGTGCTGCAACCACAGAGAAAATTAAATTTTGCACGCCCTCAGGTCCGTCCCTTCCCCACGCAGTGTACATCGAAGCATACAGTGCACCCTATCGCTCTGCTACAGACAAAAAATAGACGAAAAAAATTACAGTTAGAGGGAGAGAGAAAGTATGGAGCAGTGTATGACATAACTTTATTCGTTTTCAATTCTCGGTACCGAAAAATCAGCTTGCAAGTTTGACCTTTGTTGTCATGGCTAAAATTCTCGTTTTTCGAATATTTAATCCCCTTAGAGTTAACTAAATCGAGACAAATTAAACGTGTAAAATCCCCAATTGATCCTGCTTTAATCGAATCAAATCCCACCAAAATCGGTTCAACCGTTCTAAAGTTAACGCGTTACAAACCCCATTTACATATATATATACTTTTGGATTTTAGTATATATGACTAGCTAATTCCAGCCCCCTTTGGGGGCCCCCTCGTGATTCCAATCCAAATTTTTTTTCCACCAGCTTGAATTCCATCAAAATATATTTCACCCTACAAGTCCTCCATGTGATGATTTCTACTAATATTGATTTAGCAAGTAAAAAACCTCATCTAGCAGGTAAATGGAAAGCAATGAAAAAATAAAGAAGTCTCCTAAGCCAACTCCAGCACCTTTTTTGGGCCTGCCTGTACCCAACGGAAATCTCCCTAAGCTGCTAGAAAATCTCTGCAGCAAAATTAAAGTCTCCCTAAAAGCATAATATGCTTCAGTGTATTCAGAAAATCTACTGAAAGTCTCCCCGAGCAATTAGCCAATTGCCCCGAGCAGTTGAAAAATCTCCCAACCAGCTAGATAATTTTTCCGAGCAGCTGGAAAATTTTTGAGAGCAGTCAAAAAATCTTCCCCCAGCAGTAAAGTAAAAAAACCTTGCCAGCAGACTGAAAATCTCCCTGAGCAGTTAGAAAATCTCTTTCAAGCAGTCCAAAATCACCCAAGCAGCTAAATTTTTTTCGAGCAGCCAGAAAGTTTTTTGAGAGCAGCCAAAAATCTTCCCCATGATAAGGTAGAAAACCCACGAACAGAAAAAAAACCCCCAAGCAGTTAGAAAATCCCTTTTGAGAAGTCGGAAATTCCAATCAAATATCAATAGAAACTTTCCCCGAGCAGTCAGAAATACCCTAAACATAGAAAAACCTTTTGCGAGCAGTCGGAAAATCTTTCCCCAGCAGTCAGGTAGAAAGCCCCTCAAGCAGACGGAAAAAGTCCCCCCCAGCAGTTAGAAAACCCCCTTCTAGGAGTCAGAAATCCCCCAATCAATGTGAAAATTCCCTGAGCAGTCAGAAATCCCCCAAGTAAAAAGAAGATTCCCCAAGCAGACTACCCGAACATTTATAAAATCGCCTTTGAGCAGAAAGAAGATATAATCGAAGCAGACAGACAACCTCCCTTAGCAATTAGGAAATCTTCCTAAGCAGACAGAAAATACCCTTCGAGCAGTCAGACATTGCCTAAGTAGTTAAAAAGTCCTCTTCGAGCAGTTAGAAAATCTTCCCAAGCAAGCAGAAAATCTCCCCGAGCATTTAGAAAGACCCTTCGAGCAGTCAAAAACCCCCCCAAGAAGTAAAAAAAGTCCAGTTCGGGCAGTCAGAAATCCCCAAATCAGGTGGAAAATATTCCGGAGCTGTTAGAAATCCCCCAAGCGGACAAAAAAGTTCCCGGGCAGTAAAAAATCTACCAGAGCAGTTAGAAAAAATTCCCTAGCAGTTAAGAAATCCCCCTACAGCATAAAAAATGTCCAAGTCAACCAAAAAATTCCCCGAGCAGAAAAAAATCGCCCAAGCAGTTAGGAAATTCCCCTTGCGAACCCTTTCCCTTTCGAACTGTTAGAAATCCCCCACTCACATAGAAAATTTCCCCGAGCAGTAAGAGATCGAAGAGGTAGAAAATCTCCCAGGCAGACGGAAAATGTCCCCCCCCCCCGAGCATTCAGAAAATTTTCGTCGAGCAGTCAGAAATTCCCAAGTAGACAAAAAAGTTCCCTAGCAGATAGAAAATCTCCCAAGCAGTTAAAAAGAATTTGCGAGCAGTCAAAACTCCTCCCTGAGAAGTTAAAAATCCCACAGGCAGTTAGAAAATCCTCTTCAAGCAGTCTCAGAAATCCAGCAATCAGAAAGAAAATCACACGCGAGCAGTTACAAAGTCTCCCTGAGCCGATAGAAAATCCCCCAAGCAGACAGAAAGTCCCCTAATCAGACAGAAAAGTTATTCGAGCAGTTAGAAAATCTCTTTCAAGCAGTTAGAAAGTCTCCCGGAGCAGTTAGAAAATCTCCTTCAAGCAGTCCAAAATCACCCAAGCAGCTAAAATTTTTCTCGAGCAGCCAAAAAATCTTCCTCTAGGATAAGGTGGAAAACCCACGAACAGAAAAAATCCCCCCAGCAGTTAGAAAATCCCTTTTGAGAATTCGGAAATTCCCCAATCAAATAGAAACTTCCCCCGAGCAGTCTGAAATCCCCCAAGCAGACAGAAGGTATCCCCGAGCAGTCTGAAATCTCCCCAGCGGGAGAAAAGTTCCCCAAGCAGTTAGAAAGTCCCCTTCGAGTAGTTTAGAAAATCTCCCCGAGCAGTTGAAAAGTCTCCCGTAGCATTTAAAAAGCCCCTTCGGGCAGTTAGAAATCCCCCACTCACATAGAAAATTTCCCCGAGCAGCAAGAAATCGAAGCGGTAGAAAATCTCCAGGCAGACGGAAAATGTCCCCCCCGAGCATTTAGAAAATTTTCGTCGAGCAGTCGGAAATTCCCAAGTAGACAGAAAAGTTCCCTAGCCGTTAGAAAATCTCCCAAGCAGTAAGAAAGTGCCGTTCGAGCTGTTAAAAATCCCCAGTCACAAAGATAATTTCCCCAAACAGCAAGAAATCCCCCCTATATATTCTATTTAAAAAGAAGTTTATAATACCCCCTAGCCAATTCCAGCCCCCTCATGCGCCCCCTCGTGGTTTCTATCCAAAATTTTTTCACCAGCTTTAATCCCATCAAAATATGATTCCCCCTTTAAGTCCTCCATGTGGTTATTATCGGAATTTTTTCAACAAGTACCAAATCCCATTTTACAGGCAAGCAAACTTGAGCAATTACAGAAAGTAAAACCACCACCAGCCCCCTTCGTGGGCCAGACCTAATCAAAAGTTTTCCCCTTTGTTGGAATTTATCCCTAACGAATCTTCATATTTTAAGTAACGAAACCCCTTAAAATTTTATTTTCAACGATTTACATATTACTGTATATTAGCTTGCGTATCAGTTATTTAAGTGAAAAGCCCTTCCTTTTCTTTGCTTGTACAATTCCCAATTAGCAACCAAACAAACACAAGCAAATAAGCTGAGACAATAAGCATTCGAATTTGAGGAACCAAACGAACCCCGTCAGCTAAAATCCAACCCTGTTTAAAATGAATGATCACCTCTTCTGCAAGCTTACAAACCTCCTTATTCAAACTCCAAGAAGTGAACCTTACCTTCATGCTAACAGACACTTGTACAACTCCACCACTTATTATTTAGGTGCGAATAACCAACTGCCTAATTTTATTAAACAAACCCGGAATCTGCTATTGAATTAAAAACGCTACAGTTCAAGTAAACGGCCCCATATTCTGCTTAAAGACCCCCTTTCTCAAATTAACGACTTCCTCATTGTAAGCAAATTTTGAAACCTCTCATTCAATTAAATACCCCTCCATTATAGCATTATTTGAAAACCCCCTGATCAAACTAAATCCCTTTCAAATTTAATTGAACACCCCCTGCCGCATCAAAGCCAAGATACCTCTTTTTCAAGTGTAGCCCCGTCAAAAAGCGAACTAATGACTTATCAATGGCAAAGACTTCCCTAAGAAATAAAAACCCCTCGCTCATTAGGTGTACAAACCCTTTCCATCCAGCGGACGTGCATTCAATTTATACACAGTTGAATGTAAAAGTTTCGTAAACGCGATTGATTTATATTTAAAACCTACTTTTAACTCTAACCCTAACCCTAACCCTAAAACTGTGAGCTAACTTGTGCGTAAAGCTATTTTCTGCGTGCAGAATAGGGCTTGAATTTAAGATTAACCTTCTGTCGGTAAAACATACAAAGCTAACTAAAAAAATTGTAATACGGTTGACGCAAATCCCACTGTAAGGGATTTCCTAAAGGTGACAAATCAAGCAGTATAATTTACTTGTTTAATTTACCCGGCGCATCCCGGATTCGAACCACGGTCAGTTACCTAGCCTATCCTAACGCCTGCATGTATTGATCGGAGCACGCCTTAGAAGTTTTATCTGTCTGCCAGGCACAAATAAAAATTGGTCTCCACAGTAAGTTGCAACAAAAAATCTGGTAGTGTACGTTGGAACAAACAGGGCACCAATTCATTCGGTTAGTTTTATCGTCAACTAAAATCATAACTCGAATTATACTCGATTCTCAATCAAAGGAAAAAGAATAAACGTTGAATAGTATTACCTGAAGCACCTCCCGTAAGATCAACGCTTTTCTTAAAAATCCATTCACCAATTAGCTAGTAGAGATACTGAACTCCCAAAATATCCCCCTTATCGAAGATAATCCCCGTTGCATTTTATTACAAAGAAAGTTTTCATTACAAAATGGAACCTAAATGACTTGAGAAAATCCCCATATTTATTGCATATAAGGCTCCTCATAACTAAAAAATTGCTTTCATTAACTAATGGAAATCTCCATCTTGTGCTGTCTCCCTCCCATTTAAGGGCTAAAGCAGAAGCAGCAGCAGCTAAAATATTTATCGGAACTGTCCAACTTAAAGTATAGAAATAACTTTTCTTCCCGATATGTATCCTAAACATTGAATCTCAATAGATTTTTGCACACGGATTTACTTTCCGTGTGCAAAAAGTGTCACAATTAGTTTAAACGAAGTTTAACGATTAGAATAAAAAATGCACTCAAATCCCGCTGAACATGATCCCATGAAGGTGGCCAATTAAGCAGCATAGTTTACTTGCTTAAGTGACCAGACGCAGCCCGGATCCGAACCACTGTCAATGCTTAAGTGACCAGACGCAGCACGGATCCGAACCACTGTCAATGCTTAAGTGACCAGACGCAGCCCGGATCCGAACCACTGTCAATGCTTAAGTGACCAGACGCAGCACGGATCCGAACCACTGTCAATGCTTAAGTGACCAGACGCAGCCCGGATCCGAACCACTGTCAATGCTTAAGTGACCAGACGCAGCACGGATCCGAACCACTGTCAATGCTTAAGTGACCAGACGCAGCCCGGATCCGAACCACTGTCAATGCTTAAGTGACCAGACGCAGCACGGATCCGAACCACTGTCAATGCTTAAGTGACCAGACGCAGCACGGATCCGAACCACTGTCAATGCTTAAGTGACCAGACGCAGCACGGATCCGAACCACTGTCAATTGGCCTAGCCTATCCTAACCTATCCTAGCCTAAACCTACGCGGCTACTCCGCCTGCTGATCGGAACACGCAAAAATCAGCCTTATATCTTTCACCCGTCAGGCGGCCCCTAATAAAAAAGTTGGCCTCCATAGTGTGCTGCAACCACAGAGAAAATTAAATTTTGCACGCCCTCAGGTCCGTCCCTTCCCCACGCAGTGTACATCGAAGCATACAGTGCACCCAATCGCTCTGCTATAGACGAAAAAAATTGCAGTTAGAGGGAGAGAGAAAGTATGGAGCAGTGTATGACATAACTTTATTCATTTTCAATTCTCGGTACCGAAAAATCAGCTTGCAACTTTGACCTTTGATGCCATGGCTAAAATTCTCGTTTTTCGAATATTTAATCCCTTTAGAATTAAGCAAATCGAGACAAATTAAACGTGTAAAATCCCCAATTGATCCTGCTTCAATCGAATCAAATCCCACCAAAATCGGTTCAACCGTTCCAAAGTTAACGCGTTACAAACCCCATTTATATATATACTTTTGGATTTTAGTATATATGATGATGATGATGATGATGATGACTAGCCATTTAGCCCCCCGCTGGGGAGCTCTAAGCAACCCACAAGGCAATTTAACAACAGCTTTTAATTATATGAACAACCTGCTTTCGCACGTAAGAAGTCGCCCTTCAGCATGAAAACGATCCCTCTTAAGCTGGTGTAGGAGTTAGAATTCCTACATAGTTTGTCATTACTTAGCTATTTTCCATACTGTAGCAGTCACGCAGTGAGCGAATGCTCGAGCGCTTGGAATTTTACCAAACTGAAGTATTCTTGCTGTAGCCACGCAAAAGACGCGTGCAGATATGCCCGCTCATTGAAGCCTAGTACTTTGAATCTCTCTCCCCCTTGGCCAGCAACCCTCCTGCACAAAGTAATAAAATACACACGAGAAAGGAGTCACAGACTCACTGCTTTTCGGGCCCATAATGTGACCTAAACAGAAAGTCTCTCTGTCGTTCGTTCGTTCTTTCGCTGGTGTGATGGCAGAAGATAACAGGTTAAAAGACCAAGAACACACCTGTTATAGCTGGTGTGCAATCGGCCTTCGGTGTGTTAAAAATCCCCTTCCGAATTTGCGCAGTCGACAATCAGCATGTAAGCAACAACACTGCAGCAGAATTGCAAGCAGGGCTCTGTATGTTAAAAATTCCCCTTTGCAAGCTAAAAATCAGCTATTTAGCCCCCCGCTTAGGTGCTCTTAACAAGTCCTTATTTCGCTAAAAAGTACGAGACATGAGTTTCTGTATTTTTTGAATATTTTGTTGCAATTCTGAGCTCATGAGCATTTTTTTATGACATATAAACATATATAAGAATCAGCGTCAAACACTTCCGCATTCTTTAGAAATTTGCGATGTACCGTAAGCAATTTCGCTCAGCAATCAATCTCAATAACCCCCCCTTCAGCAAGTGAGCAAACAGCCTTCAGCATGTTACAAGGTAATAACCCCCCTTCAGCAAGTGAGCAAGCAGCCTTCAGGATGTTACAAGGTAATAAACCTCTTTCGGCAAATGAGAAATCAGCCTTCAGGATGTTACAAGGTAATAACCCCCCTTCGGCATGTTAGTAATCCCCCTTCGGCAAATGAGCAATCAGCCTTCAGCATGTTACAAAGCAATAACCCCCCTTCAGCAAGTGAGCAATCAGCCTTAAGGATGTTACAAGGTAATAAACCTTAAGGCTGATGAACCTAAGGATTACCTTCGGCAAATGAGCAATCAGCCTTCTGGATGTTACAAGGTAATAATCCCCCTTCGGAAAATAAGCAATCAGCCTTCTGCATGTTGAAAATCTCCCGCGGCAAGTGAGCAGTCAGTCTTAAGAATTTTAACAATCCCTTCAGCCCTCAGCATGTTTTGAATCCCACTGAAAGTGAGCAAGCAGCCTTTAGCGTGTTAAAAATCCCCCCTCTGCAGTGGTATTTAGCCTTCAGCACTTAACAATTTACACTGCAAGCAAGCAATAAGAATTCACCATGCTAACAGCCTTCTGTCAGCAAGTTAACAACTCTCTCATCAATTTACGACCTTGGCTTTGTGAGCATACAGCAGCACTAATCCATGCCGAAAGAGCTTAGCTTGTGAAACTTCAGATCAATTTGTAATGAGGATATAATAATTTTTCGTTTTGTGTTGGCAAGACAAATTCTAATACAAATTCTTAAATTCTTCAAGTGAGCAATCAGCCGTCAGCATGGTAGAAATTCCCCTTTAATTAGCAATCAGTTCAGTGTGTTACCAATCGTACAGCAGCAAAAAAGCAATCAATCATATCAAAATATGAAGCATATCAACAACCTTCAGCAAATGAGTAATGAGCAAATGATAAAGCTGGCTTTTGCATAGAATCATGATTTAGTCTTCGACGCATAACCCCACGTTTTTAATAAAAAGATGCAATAATTATTTTCATGCTATCTAAATTTACTGTAAACTTTACAGCAGCTGTTGCTAATTGAAATCCCAAGATTAATCATTATATACATTCCGATACGTATCGGCAAGCAATAAATTTTAGCCCAAAACGAAATAGCGCGAAAATGAAATAGTATTACTCTATTTAAGTATAATTTTGCTTTAAATTTTGAATCAGGCAAGAGAGATAAAGCTGTGCAGTTATCAGATATAGGTCTCATTTGAGCAAGGGAGCAATTTTTTATGCAGGCTCGACGCTGACTTGAACTTGGGACCTACTGCCATGCCTGAACCTAAACTTAGTGCCTATTCCGCCTACTGATTTGAGAGTGCAAAAAACCGCTACATTAATTTAACATAAGTCATTTGGAGTAGTCACTGGATACAGAATATGCGATTTGGTCATCAGTACGGTGTCATCGACAAATTGGCTATGTACACTTGATTTAGCTTGATTAATACATTTTCAGCTGATAGAGCCATTTTTATTCTTTACAGAATTTTCAGATAATTACTTTACACGTTATAAAAGAATATGCCTCTACAGAGTGCAAAAAGTTAATCAATTGCGCGCGCACTGAGCCAAGAGTTCTGTCTCTCCTTTTCGCCACGCCAATTCACGCTGTTAAATTAATGTACATCTTCACACTGGCATAGACAATTCAATTCGGAGGGAGAGAGAAAGTATTGGAACAGTGCGTGACGCAATCTTAATAAAATTGACCATTCTTGCAGCCACGATTCTGACTTTTCATTTTATAGCATGCAAAGGATAGGAAAAAGTAGTTTTCGAGTTTTTAATACCCTTCGTATTAAAGCAGATAAAAGAGATTTTGACCACATCATCCTCAAATGATTTGCTACGTTCTAGAGAAAACGCGATCAAAATTGGTGAAGCGGTTCAATTTCTAGAGCGCGACATACAGACAGACAGACAAACTTTCAGATTTTAGTATAGTTGGACTAGCCATTTAGCCCCCCGCTGGGGAGCTCTAAGCAACCCCACAAGGCAATTTAACAACAGCTTTTAATTATATGAACAACCTGCTTCCGCAAGTAAGAAGTCAGCCTTCAGCATGAAAGCGATCCCTTTTTAGCTTCTCTTCAGCAATCAACCTTCAGTGTCATAACCCCCCGAATATGAGCAATTAGACTTCAGCAAGTGAGAAATCAGCCTTTAATTTATATTTTAACAACCCCCCTCTGCAAGTGAGTAATCAGCCTTTAATAATTTCACCATTCCGTCTGGAACTGACCAATTTCTGACATTCGCTTTCAGCAAGTGAGAAATCAGCGTTCAGTATGTTGAAAATCCCGCTCAGAATGTGAGCAGTCGACCTTCAGCATTTAAGCAACACCCTTTAGCAAAGTAGCAATGAGCGCTCAGTATGTTAACAACCCCCCCTCTGCAAGTTAACAATCAGCTATTGAGCCACCCGCTGAGGAGCTCTAAGCAAGTCCTTATTTCGCTAAAAAGTCAGGGACATGAGTTTTTGGATTTTTTGAATTTTTATTTCGAAATTCTGAGCCCATGAGCGAATTTAAGTGGTGAACAAAATTTTCAATTTTTTCATCACATAAAGTACACACATTTAAGAATCGGCGTCAAACATTTGCGCATTCTTTACAAGTTGGCAATGTACCGAAACTATCGGCTACGTAAATGCTTCGTTGCTAGCTTTATAAATGATTTTTCGAATTTAAATAGGGAAACAGTCACAAAAGTCTGGCATGCATTTCTATGCTAGCTTGTTTGCTAGCTTAGAAATCTCAGCACAGCACCTCAGCACAGCCTTCAGCTTGTTAACAATCCCTCCAGCTAAGAAGCAATATAAATTTAAAATTTAACCATTCTTCTCTTTCTGCAAATCAGCAAGCAGCCCTCTGCAAGGTAATAACACTTCAGCAAATGAGCAATCAGCATTCAGCATTTTAATAATCGCCCTGCAAGTAGGATTTAGAAATCAGCATTTTAACAACCCCATCTGCTAGTGAAGGTGAGCTGTCAACTTTCAGCGTTTCAAAAGTCCCAGTTCAGCTAATGAGCAATCAGCCTTCAAAATTTTAATAATCCGACTCCGCAAGTGAGAAATCAGCCTTCAGTATTTTCAAAATCCCTTTCAGAATGTGAGCAGCCACTTAGCCCCCTCACTGGGGAGCTGTTAGAGAGCTTATAAGAAAATTTTAATAGTTTAGAATGCAAAAAATTGTTGTACATAATTTTTTGACATATTTAGGAACCAGACAAAAATTTCCGCATTCTTCAGAAATTTGCGATTTACCGTAACTGTCGGCTACGGACATGATTCTTAGCTAGCTTTCGTTTAAATTTATCCGATTTAAGTTCCCAGAGTGTCACGTAATTCTGTGCTAGCGATTTCTATGCTAGCTTGGTTAATAGCTTAGTTGGCTCAGCACAGAATGGGATCAGAACAGCACCTCAGGACAGCCTTCAGCATGTTGATTGCCCCCTTCAGTAAGTGAGCAATCAGCCTTCAGCATTTTAGTAACCCCCCTGCCAGTGAGCAATCAGTCTTCAGCAATTTAATGTTCCCCTCTGCAAGTAGGACTTAGCAATCAGCATTTTAATAATCCCCTCTGCTAGTGAGGGCGAGCTGTCAACTTTCAGCGCGTTTAAAGTCGTTATTCAACAAATGAGCGATCATCATTCGGATTTTTTTATAATCCCCCTGCAAGTGGGCAATCAGCCTTCAACATGCAAAAAATTACCCCTGAAATTGAGCGAGCAGCCTTTAGCGTGTTAAAAATCCCCTCTGCACTGAGGATGTAGCCTCCAGTACTTTAACAATTCACACTGCAAGCAAGAAATCAGCATTTAGCATGCTTACAGTCTTCCGTGAGCAAGTTAACAACTCTCGCATCTATTTGCGACCTTCCAATATAAGCATACAGCATACTGCAACCACCTTTGATTAAAGAACACTAATACTTGACAAAAACACTTAGCTTGTGAGACTTGAGATTTGTAATAAAGCAATATGTATAATACATAGGAAATTTTTTCCTTTTTGTTGGCAAGACGAATTCTAATACCATTTCTTAAACTCTGCAAGTGAGCAATCAGCCCTCAGCATGGTAAAAATCCCCCTTTAGCAAATGAGCAATCAGCCTTAAGTGTTTTAAAATCCCTCTCTGCAAGTTAGCACTCTGCCTTCAGCATTCTAATAATTCCTCTCTCCAAGTGAGGATTTAGCCTTTAGCATTTACAAAATCCCTCTTTGCAGATAAGCAATCAGCTATCAGTGTGCAGCCAATCCCACTTTAGCAAAAAAGCAATCAATTGTAGGCATGTTGAAAACTTTGAGCAAATAAGCAATGAGCAATATAATAGAGCTGGCTTTAGGATAAAAATCGTTACTTAGCCTTCGACGCATAACCCCACGTTTTTAATAAGGAGATATAATAACAACGGCAATATCTACATGCTATCTAAATTTATTTATAAATTTTACAGCAGCTGTTTTTTAATTGAAATCCCGACAATTAATAGTTATGTACTTTCCGATACATATCGGCAAGTAATAAATTGAAGAGTAAACGAAAGGAAAATACGAAAATGAAGTTATACTTGCTCCATTTGAGGATAATTTTGCTTTAAATTTTGAATTAGTCGAAAGCGATAAAAGTTGTGAGGCAATTATCATTAATAAAAATTTTTATGCATCCTTGATGCTGACTCGAACTGGGGACCTACTGCTTAGCCTAAACCTAGCCCTAGTGCCTAGCATCGCGGCTATTCCGCCTACTGACTTGAAGGCACAAAAATCAGCTATATGAATCTAAAATAATTCAATTGGAGCCGTCAATAGACACAGAATAAGCGATTTGTACAGTGGCTTTGATTAATAAATTTTCAGCTCTTGGCGGCAGTCAGGTGCCCAAGAGAAAAGTGTGATAAATGTACACGAGCTAGAACACTTGAGCATTTTTGATTTATGCCCTCTTCGCCAAGCTCATTCAGTGTTGAAGCAGTGTACTCTAGCCAGAGAAAATCAAACAATGCTTATTGAAATTCATTTTTACGCAGCTAGACTTTTGACCTTTGTTTTCAAAGCATTAAATGGATAGGAAAAACTCGTTTTTCGAATATTTAATCCCTTTAGAATTGAAGCAGATAAAAGAAAATTTAGTGACATTGATTGCAGGAAATTTGGCATCTTTTGCAAAAAACGCGTTCAAAATTGATCAAAGATTGCAATCTTTAGAGCGTTACATACAAACCAAACACCAAACAAACAAATAAACAAACAAACTTTAAGATTTTAGTATAGTTGGAAGGAAGGAAGGAGGAAGGAAGGATGTTATCACACGAATTTCTCTGAGTGACTGACAGCATTCACACTGCCATCAAATGACTTGAACTTAGTGCTGAGAGAAATGAATGGGTGAGGCACGAGGGTTGAAGGAGGAAGGTGTGTGAAAAAATCAGTGGTTTGCAGAGCGAAAAAATCTTAGCGCAGGCCAAGCCTGGCTCTGTCAATAAATATATTTATTTTCCAATAAATTTAACCAATCAGCCGCTACATCTGAGCGCGCACGCGCGAAGAGTACGCACAAGCCCGAGTACACCAGAGAGAGAGAGAGAGAGACAGCCCCCTACAACCCCCACACCGCACTGCAAGCGAAACGCAGTATCCACAAGGTGACACTCAAATTCTAATCAGTTGCTCAACCCTATCACCCTCTTAGTAGGCCAACGCGATTGGTGGGTCGTACGTCAACACTGTACATGTAGCCTACAGAGTGCAAATGTTATATGTACACTATGCGCCAAAAAAATCGGATACCCCTTTTAGAAAGAAGCCTTCTGGAAAATTTTTCAACCACATGGTCACATGACTAACAAAGTAAATAACAAAGCGAGAAAGGAAGGAAGCAAAGGAGAAGTGAAAATCATCTCGGCCAGTCACCCCACAAAGGCAGCCATTGGCTGAGAGGCCGGACGACACCCCCCACAAACCCCCCCCCCAAGAAATTGAATTATATTGATTATTTGGTTATTAATAAGATGAATTCGGACTGCCAGGCTCAAACTTTCGCTCAAACGGCAGCTCTATCTTTCTGCTTTCATCCTTGCTGTACCGGTAAAATTTATCTGTCCATAGACAATTTTTTGCAGATCTTTCAAGCTCAAACTGAAAGTAAATACTCAATCGTACGAGCTAGAAAGGCATTGGCTGACTAAATCCTCTCGATATTGCGCTCTGATAGCTTCGATGTGTCTATGGCAAATACTCGTACAGTTAAAATCGAATCGACCCAGCCGAAAGCTGACACGGATCAAATAGCTTGGCAATTTGGTTAAGTGCGAACGAGCGAAGCGAAAACCCTGCAGCTAGATAGATAGTTGGTAGACAAAGACACAAACAGAGAAATATTAGCTAACTTAGCTTTCTTAATCGAATCAAACTCCTTCTGAGAGTAAACATTTCTATCAGCAGTTTTGACGATGATGCACTTTCAGCTACTTCTGCTTGTTATTCTCATCATTTCGCTATCCGGTAAGTTCTATTGATTACTTCCATGATATTATTCAGAATAGAATAATCTTAGATTAGAATACTTGCTTTGGCTTTCATGTTGATGTTTGTCTAGCTAATGACCCGGACATAAAATGCACTACATTGTGCAGGGGAAAGTGAGACAAAGTTTATGCAGCGTTACAGAATACAATGCTGCAAAGTGCCTTTTTTAAATATTCATGCGCAGTTTACTAAATTTTAGTGCTTCATGTTGCTGCTGGTCAATATTGGTGTTACGACAGCGGCTCGAGTTGCGAAGACAGTAGATCATGTTGCTCTGGCCGCTGCATATTTTCCTCTTGGCTTCTCGTCTTTAAAAGAGGCCATTGTAAATAAGCTACTACAGTAACTAAAGTTTGTACTGACTACGCAGCCCAGAAAAGCATTGCCAGTGGAATTTCTGAACAGTAAGCTGCTGCAGGCGTGACTCGATTGCAAAGACATGCACTCCTACCCCGTTGTTATTGTTACACACACACCAACCTGTTGTAATGGAATCAGAATAGAAACTCGATCTAAAATATATTGAATAAACTGATTCCCATCAATGTTAATTCGATTGCAGTCGAATATAAAGGTCTCAGCTAATGATGCATAGCTTCTTTCCGTGCTACCTGTATAGCTAATGAGTCAATTGATTATTCTGAATAAATGATTAACAACAACTTGGCTGTTAGCATAAAGCAAAGCTACGCTCGTAGAATCGACGCAACTTAATTTTTGCTTTTGGGATTTTAGCAACTTGATGCTTGCTATTGTGAGTAAATTACAAAGCTACATTTCTAGAAAAATATCTAACAAAAATTCTGCAAAGCTACAAGTGGAGAGCGGTGTAATTTTGTGGTAGAGAGCGCAATCCGTGAGGGCTGCTTATTCATCCGGGGAAGGAGAGGGACAGACAGAGAGTCAGAGACCGCTTTAACCCGAAAGCATGGGTGCTGCAGTAGGAACAAAAGACACAAAGAGTAACATAATAAGTTAAATGGACCGTGGCTGAAAGGCAGCGTAGCTGCCTCTTGCCCAAGCTGCCCGGGTTCGAATCTTGGCAGCCTTGACGAATTTAAATGGGGTCTCCTACAAAAGGCTACTACTAACGAAAAAGTAGTGTTATTAGGGTGTTAAATTAGAGTTACAGAGTCGAGATCAAGGACAAGATTTGGGAGTCTGGTGGCGCGATTAAGTTCCCAGGTTTGAATCTGGAAAGGGTGAGATCTCAGGGTGAGATTGGGAGAATCTCTGGACAGATTGGGGTGAGATCCTAGCGTGAGATCTTAGGGTGAGATTAAAGGGCAGCCATTGGCTGAGAGGCCGGACGACACCCCCCCCAAATCAATCGATAACTGCGCCTACTGTAGCTGTAGGTCATTCCAAAAGCACTTAAAATGTAAATGTTTTGATTTCCAGCGTCTATTTGGTGCATGTTGTGCTTTTTCTTAGTCAATTTTCGGCCTGACAGTTCGTTGCATCTCGCAAACTAGTTGGTCATTTCGTAGCCTAGCCTGAATTGTGCTACGCTGCGACTGTGTTACGTGTCCACGATGTCTACAATGTACTTTTCTTGTAATCCACATAATGTTTTAAAGGAGTAATAGAAATGATTAGGCTTAGTTGATTTCCCCACTCTTTGCCTCCAATATTCCAGAATTTGTAGCTCAAATTCACTTTATGAGTCTTCATTGCCTCTTATTTTCTTCTGCTTTGAAAGTTCAGCACAACGTTACTGCTCATTTTTGTCATTATTCCCACCTCATTATACGCAGAGTCGCGTACTAATTGCGAGATAATGGAGTGTGGGCGATTTAGACAAGAAGACCAGTATGGGATTCTCCTGTTTTTTATTTTCCCTGACAAAATCAATCTGTTATTTTCTTTTGGGTGCGTGCTACAACTAGAGCATAAGAAGCTTTGTTTTATCAAAGCTAATTTCTTATTTTTTTACTCTGACAGAACTGCAAAACTTTACCAAGACCCAATGAAACTCTCCTGGACTTTTCCCGAATATAATAACCAAATCATTGCAATAAAACAAATTGCTTATTCCCTCATCCATTGCAAAAGTGTTGTTGCTATGGAATGCATAAATAACGAGTTTACTTAAAGGGTCAATGTACCAAGAAAAAAGTGATGGGCGAAAGCGTACAACCCCGCCTTACTCAATTTGATATCAGGTGTGTCTACGTAGGAATGCCCATGCACCTTACTAGTATATTTTGATGAGTTTAACAGAGTTATTTGATGCAGCTACTTTTTGCCCCATTCGCTTATTTCACGTTGGATTGTTTACTCTTTGAGCCGAGCGACCAATCAGCTAGGTAAAACTAGTCAGTTGGATCTGGTGCAAAAGAAAGTTAAAAGGCCAACTCACAGCATGTAATGCAGCAATCAACAGTAAACTTTGCAACATGTTTATTTATCAATGTCTGTATTAAGTAAATCAGCATACGAAATCGCATGTCTCTGTCTTCACTTAGTCTCAATATATTCCGGCATTTAAGATGTCATTGTACATGGCCAATTTTCGATGCAGCATTTCATTTTCCTAGGGCGTCCTCGCGTAGTATTAGTTCATACAAGATGCCCGCATCAATAAAGTATGCCATTGACAATAGCCGCTACAACACCACGAGTTGAAGAGGCAGTCGGTTCCCTCTAGAAGACAGTTATCAGAAAATAAAAATCTAGCACGTCGAGGCTGTAGTTTAGCAGCAAAGGCAGCAGCGTCAGCCACTGAAAGAGAAAGTGAATTTAGATCTAATTTTCTCAATAATCAATTCCGTGCAATGCGTGTATTTGTGTACGCGTGTGCTTTGTCTCAGGCACTAAAGGACTGTCTGAATGCCGCTAATACTTCTTATGCAGGGCCCAGTACAAAGAGTTTGACCAATCGAGTCAACACAAGTGGTAGTTGAAATAGGCTGCAGCTACCCTAGCTATTGTGCTGTTATCCTGCCAGTTTTGATTAGTTCAAGTGCTAACTGGCAATAACTGGAATGTGAGAATATCAGCGCCAATATGTTTGAAGTAGAGAGGGTTTTGAACTTACTGGAAAGCGCCAGAATTGCTACAACAAGCACAAATACAGGTAGTCGAGTCCGCACCATAATTATTGAATTGTGACCACGGTGGAGAAATACGCTTTGCTCAATCGAAAGGCAGCTAAATCAATTATTACAATTAGTGGCCTGCTTCTTCAGCGCGAGGCGACTTAGTGCGTTTTGTTGCAACAAGGTCAAACTAAATACAATGCTTTGCCGTTGATGCCAATTGATTTTTATTGTAGGCCCGCCTCTCACACCCTAGGTGCAGTTATAATCGCATTATATTGACATTTAATGAATTTTAAGTCAAGTTTGGGGCAGTTATATTGAGGTCAGGGATAAAGAAACTAACAATCAGATGAGCAAGAGGCAGAATGAGAGGGAAGGCAGATGCGGGTGAAATCAGAATAGGACGTTGGATTTAAGCCAGGTGGCTAGAGTTGGATGAGAAAAGAGTGAAAAAATACAAGCTAGCAAAAACTTCGAGAAGGGATTGAAAGTAACCAGCAACAGTTAGTAAAATATGAGGGAGTTTTTATGAAGTCTTTGCCATAGACTCGCTTTCAGATAAGCAATTATTTTCCTGCATTCAATTAGACGTGGAAAAAATACCGCCATAATAGCGTAAAAGTTGTCCGGACTTAAAACTACCATTAAATATTGGATTTGGCTCAGTGTCACCCTGATAAGTCCCAGCTGCGCTTACAACAAGCAGGGCTATGAGAAAACCGGATGCCCAGGTTCGCAAGGAGCAGCCGGGTGACGCCACTACTTGTCAATGTATTCAGCAGATCTGGCAGCTGTGCCTGGTACTCCTGAAGCTGAAATCATGGCGCTGCCTGTTTATCGTTGTTCCGGTTTCGTCGCTGCTAGCCAGCCTGTACATTCTGCCGATGTCGGCTGCGCAGAGAAAATCGAGAATCTCTGAAGTTAGCGACAGAGAAAGTAGCAATGATAAACTCAAAGTTTACGGCGCCTCGGACTTTGCGGCTTTGAAGCTAAAATTTCTCGTGGACCGCTCCGCTTTCCCAAACGAGACGGCGGCTGCGGCAAGATTTCTCGCCGCTGAATTCGGCGGCGACAGCTGGATTAACGACTGCAGCTCGGAGAGCGACTGCAGGGAGAGCTTTATCCACCGGTCCGAGGAAGTTGGAGGACTCATCAGCTACTCAAAATCACCTAGGGAGGTGCGCCACGTGCTGGAGTGCATTCCGCTTGGTAAGAATTTCAGTATGAGGTGCGCCTTTCTCTACGGAGTCATGGTACTGTCAGTACACTCAGCCGGCAACCCCAATGCAGTCAAGCCTTTCAAAGACTTGAAGTTGTTTGAACTCCGAAATCGAAAAAAGCCGACCGCCAACCGAAGTTCGAGTGCGACACATTCTGTTGAAAAATATGATGAAGACAAAATGCAGTCGCTGCCCGAGTCTGCCTGTGCAGACTGGATCAGAGCTGGGACATTCAAGCCAATCATTGAGAGCGCCTCGGCTTTCACAACCTCGCTAGCTGTAACGGGAGTGAATTTCTATCTACTTGTGTCCACAATTTCCTGCATCCGAATTCTAAAGACGGGCGGCTTCCTGCGGCAGCAGTTCCGGAATGGCCTTTCAGTATCGGTGTACTGGCTTGCGGTTTGGATGGTTACGTCAGTGGAATCTGCTGTGCTCGCGGGAGTTTTCACGCTATCAAATAGTCTCCAGTGTCGCGGAGTTTTCCCGGCTTCGCTAGCGGCCAAAATGTTCGCATTTTTTGTGCTGCTGTACCTGAATCTTGCGGCAGTATTGCTGCTTATCGAGATTTTAGCTGGTCCCTTTCTTCTGGTTGCCATTCTAACAATGGTATTTAGCATGCTGCACTTGATGCTATCCGCAAGCATTCAGCTACTCATGGTGAAGGCTGCATTTTTGATGTTCATTTTTCCATCATTTTTCTCATCGGAATTCATGTCGCAGCTTTTCACAACGGAAGCGAATCTGCAATTCACTTCAGCCAGTGAGTCGCGATCGGGCGCTTTTTGGATGAGCGAAATGTTTTTGGCATTTCTTGGCGCAAATTTTCTGCTGATACTGCTGGCGACTTACCTGGACTTTGTGATGAAAAACGGTAACGGCCTTTTACTGCCCCTATCCTTCCCTGTTACTCGCACGTTTTGGTGCCCTCCCGGCGAAGAAGAAATTAAAAGGCATCAGCCTGTACTCGGGGACCGGGCAGCGGAGGCTCACATTGAACCGGTCTTGGGCCTGACGCCATCTGTTGGTGCCGACCGGCTCCACAAGACTTACAGAAGTGGCAGCTGCTGCAGAAAAGACGGCCCTGCAGTTCTAAACAATTTATCGTGTGAGAAACTTTCTGAATTATTATTTGCTTAGGCCCTTACAATGCTTTGTTAGCCTGTCAGATCTCGGGTAACTGGTGTACAATAGACGTAACAGACTACTAAATAACTTCGATAAAATGGCTAACGTCCCTTGTACCATGCTGGAAAATTGGGCTGCTTCAAGTGTCATTTGATGAATATGGATGTTCTAGGGGGAGTTTTTGGGCTGCTAAAAAGCATTTTCTGCGAATATCCAAAGCCTTCTTTTTTGCTAAAATAAAACAAAAACAATAGAAATAAGATGAAATCCAGAGATGAGCATCATCCCACCACCACAGGCATCATCTACCGAGGCCAGATCACCGCCCTCATCGGACACAACGGCGCTGGGAAGTCCACGCTCATCAAGATCCTCACTGGCGAGGAGTTGCCTGACTCGGGATCCGCCTACATCGCCGGATGTGTGGCGACGGACCCGCTGCTCCGTCTGGCGCTCAGAGGACGGATCAGCATCTGTCCTCAGTTCGACGTCCTGTGCGACTCGCTCACGGTGATGGAGTGCATCCGAGTCACTCTGGCAAGCAGGTTATCCGGCAGAAACTACCTGGAAAAAGCTCGAAGAATGTTACAAAGGCTGGGACTGGAAGATAAAGAGAACGTGCTGTCTTGCAACTTGAGTGGAGGCCAAAAAAGGAAGGTGAGCACAATACTTGCATTGCTGGGAGACCCGGACGTCGTGTTCCTCGACGAGCCGACCAGCGGTCTGGATCCAGTGTCGAGACGTCAGCTGTGGCAACTGCTGCAGGAGGAGAAGAGCGCCCGCTCTATCGTTCTGTGCACGCAGTTCATGGACGAGGCGGACATCCTTGCCGACCGGAAGATCTTTCTGTGCGGCGGCAAGATTGTGTGCGCCGGGTCGTCGATGTTCTTGAAGCGAGCGTTCGGCTGCAGCTTCACTCTGAATGTTGTTTTGAAGTCAAGGGTGGCAGCTCAGCCGCTGTTGAATAAGCTAAAGCAGGTTCGAGTGAAGAGTCATCACGATACTGAGCTTCAGCTGGAGGTTCCTGCAATGGAGCCGGTTTTGTTGACTGAAGCAGTCGAGGTATTAGAGAGCAGTGCTGAGGTTGAAGCCTTTGGCCTGTCACAGGCAACACTGGATGAGATCTTCATGAGGCTGAGCGGGATGGACTCTGCAGAAGTGATTGCGGCTTTTCAATCGGGCTCACTTTCATTCTCTAAGCTGTCAGAAAAAACTCAACAACAACCGGAGCGAGGCTTGGATGAAAAGCATCAAAGCTTGGACAAAATCAAAATCAATCGAACTGTGGTAAAACAATTCGTCGCCCTGATCTTAATGAATTTAAAGCGTCAAGTCAGATTGCGGTCAAATATTCTGAGCAGGTTCTTGGTGCCTAGTATGCTGCTTTTACTCCTAGGCGTATCGTCTGCTAGCCTCGCGTCTTCAAAAATCACTGAAGAGACGGATCCCGAGATGCACGAAGCCGGAATTCGGGTCCATCCGCAGAGGATTCGGCTGGACAAATTTATCAAAGATCAAATTGCCACAGTGTGCATAACTGACGAGGCTGTGAGTCAGTCTCGCGTGGATGACTGCTGGCAGCTGGACTTGTATGGCTCGGAAGGCCGCAGTCGGCATGTTTCGGTCACTGTTCTACAAAAGTCTCCTTCGCAAAGCATCGAGGAGTTTCTGTCTCTTCAATCAACCCAAGAAAAGCTTCTAAGCGAGCTGAATGCTAACGAATGGTACACTGAAAAGATGTACTGGATGCGGCCGGTAGTGGTGTACTATGCGTCATCGTGGATGAAGAATTCATCAAATGAGGATAGGTCTTTAGTCATTGGCGTGTTCGTCCACTATAGAGAGTACGAACCCACTGTGCATGTATATAGAAGAGCCCTGGTCAAATTTTTAAGATTCTTCGGCATGCCTGAAGCTGAAGGGACTACAGCTCTATCGGTTACGAACACTCTTGCTAGCCATGTCAGTCGGGAAATAACTTTGACAGTTTTCTATGTTGTATTCGCACTCTTACCTGTCTCTTACTTGAGTGATCCAATCGAAGACATGAGCAGTCGAGTGCGTAACTACCTAATCTCAACTGGAATGACACATCTGGCCTACTGGATCAACACATTCATCATGCACTGGGTCCAGTACACAGTGTGCATATCCATCGCAATGGGGCTAATGATGATATCCAAGACATACAGTTCCGAGTACATCATCATCACTGCGCTGCTGCCCATAATCAGCATGGGTACAGTGTCCAATCTGCTGACGATTTACACCATCGCCGTCATCACAAAGAAAAAGAGCACCGTCATCTCAATCAGCTGGATTTTGTTTTCTTTGGCCGTGCCAAAGTTTTTCTTTGCGTTTTCATTCATGCAAAAACGCCAATTGATTTTGAAGGTTCTGATCTGGGCCTTTCCCCCCATGGCACCGCTAGCTCTGCTTTTCTCCTGCGTGAGATACTACGATTACAAACTCCAATATTATCAGATAGCGGATGGTTCAGCTCCTCCTGCTCTCCATGGAAGCGTTTGGAAGTTGGACGCCATCCTTCACTCACTGCTGGCTATGCCGGTGCACATCATACTGCTGGGCTGCAGCATCTGCCTGGCTGAAAAAAAAGCCGCCATCAGAGAAACTCTTCGCCGCCGTGGAGCCCAGAGCAGCCAACCAGAAAAAAGAGCCAGCGACATCGAGGAAGGCGCTCGAAATGAGGCGCAAAGGGTACTTGGGACGCCTCGCAATTCTAAAAACGTGTTAGAGGTGCGAAAGATGAGCAAAACTTATTCAAACGGAGTCCATGCTGTTCGGGGCGTCACATTTGGCACAATGGAGGGCGAGATCTTCGGCCTGCTGGGCGCCAACGGAGCCGGCAAGTCCACCACAATTTCTGTGATCGTTGGCGAGGAGGCTCCCACAGAGGGTATCTCGGAGCTTCGAGTGAGCAGCGGCGCGTGGATGTCAGGCCGGGAGGGCGCCAGCATCGGAGCCGTGGGCTACTGTCCCCAGCACAACCCGCTGTTCAAAAGAATCACCGTGACTGAGCACATCCGCTTCTATGCGATGATGCGCGGCCTGGAGTCTAAAGACGCAGATAAGCAGACGCAGTACCTGATTCGGAGCCTCGGTCTGGAGAAGCACAGCAACAAGCAGGCCGGCCAGCTGTCGGGCGGCAACAAGCGCCGCCTCTGCCTCGCCATCGCCCTGCTCGGCGACCCGGCGCTCATCATCATCGACGAGGCCTCGACCGGCGTCGACCCCGAGAACAAGCGCTTCATCTGGGGCGCCATCCGGCGCATGACGCACAAGCAGAGGTCGGTGATGGTCACCACCCACAGCATGGAGGAGGTGGAGGCTCTGTGCGGTCGAGTCGGCATTATGAACAAGGGCCGGATGGTCTCTTGTGGCTCGGTGCAGAAGCTGCAAAGTCTGTGAGTTATTTATGCTAAATTATGATAATTTAGCACACATAGAGAGCGGGAGCATGATATCATGATGTATACCAAAGCGGCAAAAGTGACTAGATATTATTTGCCTTACCTTTGGTAAGCTCACACGATAAATCAATGGCTGATACAATGTAGCCAACGATCTTTGCTTTACATGCATATAAATGCATATACGTACATGAAAAGCAACAAGGGACGAGAAGCTGCTTTTGCATTGCATTTCCGGGGTGGCGCGCCATGGGTATTTGTGAAACTTTCAATTAATTGCTTCCTAGAAATCTTCTATTTTCAAAATCGTGTTTAGCGGAGCTTTGAATAAAAAATTCTGCAACTCAAACAGCTTTTTTCTAAAATTTACCGTTCGCTCACAGCTACGGAGACGCGTACACGCTGGAGCTGCTGCTGCCTCCGGAGGCCGAGTCCGCAATCAGGCAGAAGAAGCTGTCAATCAAGAACGCCGTGTCCGACCACTTCAAGGGAGCGCAGACCCAGGAGGACCTCGGCCTGGGCCTCGTCATCCAGTTCTCGGTGCCGAAGTCGGCGGTGCGGAGCCTGTCGGATGCGCTGAAGTGGCTGGCGGACAGCCAGAGCCGTCTGGGAGTGAGCTACTGGGCGCTCTACCAGATGTCGCTTGACCAGGTGTTCGTGAAGCTGGTCAGGATGTACGACCAGCCGTCACAAAAGACTGTCAGTAAATCTCGCGATATCTAGTTGTCGAGATTATCGTACAGACAAAATTGATGACGAAATGTTTGCATGATCCTCGACTCTTATCACATTAAAATATGCGCAGCAGCATCTGTACATGTGTACGTACCTGCTGCTTTTTTAGTTTTACGCAATCCTTTACCGCAACTCGCAATAGCACACATCAAACCATAAAGCTTACCGTATTAGCGAATGGCGCTGCTCTTTATTTAGTTGCTTAACGATAATCCTGTTGAATGCCGCCTTCTAAAGTAACAGCGGAATATGCAAAGTAAATGCACTAATAATCAAAGAAATTTTTTCTGTTTGTCTGTCGCGGCGTCGCTCCCTAATCATAAACATAATTTACTCGGGAAGTCTCTGTACCTGAGAGCAGCTCTGTGCTGTCAATCATTGGTGTATTAGTGCCGCTTCCGGGAGCTCCTGGTCGGATAGGTTTAGTCCATCAATCAGAACGGCTACCTAAAAAGCCCAATGAATTAACTTGTACCCTTAGACCTTGCAGCTCTGTCCTGTGGATGCCAGATGGATAATATAAAGTAGCTGCAGGCAGGTCCCAGTTCGTCAAGGTGAATTTATCCTTGCAGTTCTGGCTAGGACGAGAAAATGCAGGTTGATAATTCGGGAAAAAGGGATTGTGAGGGAGGATTGAGAAGGGAGCAGCGATCTTTATTTTTGCTCAGTCACAGTGCACTAGGAGTTAAACTAATAGAAAACTATCCCACAGCTAAATGGTGGAGCTGCTGGTGCCCAGGTCCTGCTGACTGCTAATCCGTCCACATAACTAGAAGCTCGGGGAACAAGCAGCATCAAAATCGGGCTTGCAACTTGCTGAGAAATTATAATAATTTTCATAAAATTATTATGAAAATATAAAATGAGCGTGGACTTCCCAGCGCCGTTGTGTCCGATGAGGGCGGTGATCTGGCCTCGGTAGATGCTGCCTGTGAAATTTTGATTGGACAGGATGAGTGAAAGATGATTATGTTTTCCATTGTAAGCATGGTTTTAGGCTACATGGGGCGAGGTGATCTGGCCTCGGTAGATGGTGCCTGTGGTGTTAATAAAACTTTAATGTTGATAATCTTTTATTATTTGAAAGGTCCTAGCAAATGTATTTGCTAGGACCTTTGTTGGAGAAGCTCAAAATCAAAGTAATTTACAATATCCTAGTGCCCAATTATTTCTCCTGTTCTGAAATATTAGCAACAAATGGTTGAAAAACGGCATTAAGCTCCCTTTAGCACGATGATTGTCTTTGGCATGTGCAAAAATTATTATGAAAATAAAAAACGTTTTCGGTTTTTTCATTTAGCTCATGAACGCCTAGCAAGTGAGCAATCAGCCTTCAGCAAGGGAGCAATCAGCCTTTAGCAAGGGAGCAATCAGCCTTCAGCAAGTGAGCAATCAGCCTTTAGCAAGTGAGCAATCAGCCTTCAGCAAGTGAGCAATCAGCCTTCAGCAAGTGAGCAATCAGCCTTCAGCAAGGGAGCAATCAGCCTTCAGCAAGGGAGCAATCAGCCTTCAGCAAGGGAGCAATCAGCCTTCAGCAAGTTAGCAATCAGCCTTCAGCAAGTTAGCAATCAGCCTTCAGCAAGTTAGCAATCAGCCTTCAGCAAGTTAGCAATCAGCCTTTAGCAAGGGAGCAATCAGCCTTCAGCAAGTTAGCAATCAGCCTTCAGCAAGGGAGCAATCAGCCTTCAGCAAGTGAGCAATCAGCCTTCAGCAAGGGAGCAATCAGCCTTCAGCAAGTTAGCAATCAGCCTTCAGCAAGGGAGCAATCAGCCTTCAGCAAGTGAGCAATCAGCCTTCAGCAAGGGAGCAATCAGCCTTCAGCAAGGGAGCAATCAGCCTTCAGCAAGTGAGCAATCAGCCTCCATTCACATATGCAGTTTATGCAGTAGTAGAAAATCTTGTGAATGCACACAAATTTACAACGCTTTATGAATGCGAAAGAATGGTATTGTAAAACTCTGCCATTGGCACGCAGCCAATTGTCTCCAGTCAACCCAGAGAGTTTAGAAAAATTAATATTTCCTTGATAATGACTTCCTACCGAGAGGTCATTCTGTGACTCCACGCAGGTTCAAGCAAGCCACACAATAAACATCCTCTTAATGCTAATAATAGTTGTCTTGCTAGGAGAGAGGCAACGGTAAATAGATCACAATAGATCATATATTTATCCATTCCTAAAAGCTCCCTTGGCTGACTAATCAGCCGAGGTTTAAGCGAGAGTTACGGGGCCAAGCAGAGGCCAAGCTCAGCTACATCATTTTGACTGCATCTTCAGCAACTTTTTGCGATAAATTCTGACCGCTTTAGTCATCATTAAATCACGTTTACTTACAAGAAAGCTTCTTTAGCACTAAAGGGCCGTCAGGACAGCAGAATAAGCAGTTTCTGTATGCCTTGGTGACGTCTTGGACAAGCACAATTGGTGAAAGCCCCATCACCGGCTCGATGTGCGACTCGACGGTCTCAGGTTGGGCCTTGCTAGCAGCAGCCGCTCCTGCGTCCGGTTTCGGTCTCTGGCACCAGAAGCCGGGCATGAGTGGGTAAGTCGGCTGCAGACAAAGCCCGTTTCCGCTGCTCAAGATAAAGTCCAGGTAGGTCAGCAGCAAAATCAACCACAGCAGTCCGATTGCAGTCCAAGTCAGTATTTCCTTTAGCCTCTGTGAGACTTCATCGCCCTTAGAATTTATTGCTGAGAACTGCCGGGTCACCTCCCAATCAAAGAGCTTTTTGATGTACTCAGTAGAGAAAAGAGGCGCGAAAACGTACAGCAGATTTGGCACTTCCTCATAAAGCGGCTTCCTGCGAAAGTTGGCCGCCAGCAGGCCAATGCTGATCAAAATTGCCAGAATAAAAACTGCCAGTAGAGGCGGCAGAAGCAACTCCAGCAGCAGCATGACGGCGGACAAGTTCAGGCAAAACAATGTGATGAAAACGAATACATTTGCAAGGCCGGAGGCTGAAAAAACTCCTATGCACACGAAAGCGTTGGTGGCCGTGTACACCCCAGAGAACAGCAGGCACTCGGCCAGAGTCACCAGCCAAATAACCAGCCAGTAGGCCGACACTGAAAGGCCGTTCCGAAACAGCTGCTGCAGGAAGCCGCCAGCCTTGAGCATTCGGATGCAGGATACGGTGGAGATCAGCAGGTAGAAGTTCAAACCAACCGCCGCGAAGCTGATTGACAAGGTCACGCTTATTTTCGACATTTCAGTAAAAATGTTATTTTTTATAAAGTCGGCACAAACCGACTTGGGCAAAGATGCAAGTTTATTTTCGTCTTTTTGGTCCATCTTTTCTGTCTCTTCAGTCTGGTTTGATAATTCGTGGTTTTGAGCAAACAGCTGAATGTCTCTGAACATGTCGACTCCGCCTGCAGCCTGCATGGACAACACCATCACTTTGTACAGAAAGGCGCATCTGATGTCAGCGTGCGGCTCGTTCGACTTCATGCACTCCAGCACCGACCTCGACGCTGCGGGTGTTTTTGAGTAGCGAATCAGTGCAACGATTGAGTCGTCGGTCCGGTGAATGAACCGCTCTCTGCAGTCGGTCTCGGGTCCGCAGTCCTCGATCCAGTCGGTCTTGGAACCTCCGGCAGTCATGATGGTCGTCGCAGCAGCTGTCTCGGCCGGGAAGGCGGACCGGTCCACCAGCACTTTTGCGTTTGATGCGGCAAAGTCGGAGGCGCTGTAGAAGACCAAGTTTCTGCTGCTGTTTTTGCTGTTCGCATCGTTTTTTCTGAATCGACCGGACAATTTAGATTGGATACCAATGATTGACGCCATCATCGCGATAGGCACCACAATGACTAGGAGACGCCATGCCTTGAGCTTCAGCAGCAGTAGCAGCAGCTGCGCGAACTGTCCAAAGCAGCCGACAGAGCTCATGGCTGGCTCCGGCTTGGCTGCAGCTGCTGGCCGCTTATTGATTTGGACAGGCGGCATTCAGCAAATGCTCGGCTACTCCAAGCTCAGCCGTTGTGGGGAGCTCAGTAAGGTTTCTCCTTCTGGTTTGGAGATGTTAGAATCGACTGGTGGACACGAAATAATGTACTTTGTGCTGTTAAGTTTAACTGGTTGTCTGTGAAGCATGAATAATAGAATGAAAGCATTTTGCTTTGCTCTATGGTAGCAGTTGACTAATTTTATAAAATTAAACTGCATTGGATTAAATTAACATCACTGCAACAATAAATTTTGCGCAGGATTCCGGAAGTTCAGCCTATTCATTTCTGAACAGCATGAATTCCGATGAATCTGCTGATTGACATATTAAGGCCGGTGCAAATCAATATATTTTCACACTTGGTAGCTCAAAATGTCATTTTGATCGACGCCAGCTCCTATGTTCTTTTCATCAGTGAGCAAGCCTCAATTCTGCATAGAAAGTCTCCTTGTTTCTGTCAGTTATTATATGTCTTTGTACTCGCACCATCTACAAGAAAATTTGCTTTAAGTAAAGCTTAACTTGCGATGTTTTAATTGGATTGCTCTATGACTTGCTGCGCTTCTCATAGAGAGGATTAGATAGCCACAAACTTCGCCGATATCAATTACACAGCAGGTTAAAAAAATTTATTGTCTACTTAAAAGAAGAAAAACTCATCAAGGCCGACCTCGTTCTTATTAAGGCGATAGCACTGTTGAGTTCAGAACAAAATTATCGAAACCGCACGAGGTGTTTATTCTTAGCTCAGAACGAGGCAAAATATATACTTAGTTAGGTAGAGCGAAGTCGGTCACAACCTCGAGTAATAATAATAATAACAGACGCTGACAGGTAAACCTGTAGCGCGGGTGCTGATGCAGGTGAAGACTGCACACCCGTTGCACCTGAAACACTCTCGGGCATGGTAGGCACCCCACTGCCAGCTCCATTTTTTTATTTTGAGCCTGCCTGGCGAACAGTGAATCATCACTCACAAAGCCGCACAGTGACAGGATAAGATGGACCTGCTTCAGGATCAGTTATTACCCAGCATATGCTGGTACCCAATCACAGCTGGGTGGACTGAAACAATGCGGGATTAAGTGCCTTGCTCAAGGGCACAAATTGTCTCCTAGGGGCCGGGACTCGAACCCACGACCTTCCGGTCATAAGGCAGGCGCCCTAGCCACTAGGCTACAACTCCCTCGAGTATCGGGAAAAAAACTTGAAATCACTCGTAGATGCAAACTGCGAAGCTGTGGAGACCGTCTACAGCTGTAGAGAGAGCAGCGAACTTCACCGGAATTCGCCAGCGGTCATTCGAAGGTAAGGAAGCTTTTACTCCATGGACACCTTAGAACTCCATGGTCTGAACGCTATGACCTGGTAGCCATAGAAGTCAACTGCTGACTAAGTGAAGACGCCATTGTCGTATGAGTTGTGCTACTTTGGCATTGCGCCATAAACCGGAATGTTGTCAACGGGGCCATGACTTTCTGAAAGAACTCTGAAAGCGCTGCTCAGTCTCAACGGAGCGCGCCGAAATTCGCAGAGGCCTTCAAATGTTATATTAAATGGCGTCAGGTGTCGGCTGTCCTGGTTGTGCTCGAACTGGAGGTATCCGGTTGTCATGTTGAGATTTGAAAACACCCTCCTCGGATCCCCGGAACTTGCCAGCCAGTTTGTCGATGGTTGGCGTTGAGTGGGCGTCAGCGATGATTGCTTTGTTGACGTGCTGGAGGTCAATGCAGAGGCGGATCTTGCCCTTGCCTTTCGTAGCGATCATGTTACTGATGCAGGTACTGGTGTTGACCTTCTCAATCATTCTTTATTGTTCCAACTCTGATTTAACTTTCTAAGGGGGTTAACTTGCTGTCAGGGGTAGTTAGTTACCTTGCCAAGCGGGTTATAACCTGTTTAAGGGCATGTTAAATTTTCTTTGAGCACTTATTTAGCTCGTAATTGTTGAGAGAGTTGCTAACTTGCTTTCGGGTTGTTAACTTTTTTTCGTGGTTTTCAAATTAGGGTTTCCACTTTCTGAGGAAGAATTGTGTACTTTCTGTAAAGCCTATTATTTTTGCAATGGTGGTTGCTTGTACGCTGGAGGTAGAGCAGTTTATTAACTACAGGGGGTTATTCACTTACTGAAGGAACATTTTCTCTTCCTGAAGAGGAATATTTTACCTACGAGATAGAGGTTGATCATATATTTTGTCTTAACGAGCGCATGCTTAAGACTCCCTGAGGCGGGTTTAGGCGCTCTAGTCTACCAAACAAATCTAGAGTCAACCGATGCAGACTTCATGCCATGTGCCAAAAATGGCGCATTACGAGGGGCTGCAATTATCCAAAGATTCTAAGCGACCGCGATACAACTAACAAGGACCGTTGACAAGGCCTTTCAGAGGCTCATATTTTAAGGCATGTCTTGGCCCTCTCACGTGCTAGCAAGAGGTGGAAATTTTTGGTTGACTTTCACAAAGGCTGGTAAGCAAACATTAATGAGGCCAGACAGCCTGCTGTTTTTCTTTGCTCGGTTCGTGCGTTGCAGCTGGCCGACAATCTAAACAGAGATGAGTGAATATTTTTTAAAATACTGCTTAACACACATTGGCTGCCTGATGTCTGCTTCTGTCATTGTTGCAGAAACTCAAATGCAGCTATTCAGCTTGTGCAGACCGGACTCGCCTAGCCAAGCGCGAAACAACTGAGAGAATCGCACTGTCTGGGAGCATCGCACTGTCTGGGAGCATCGCACTGTCTGGGAGCATCGCACTGTCTGGGAGCATCGCACTGTCTCGGAGCATCGCACTGTCTGGGAGCATCGCACTGTCTGGGAGCATCGCACTGTCTGGGAGCATCGCACTGTCTCGGAGCATCGCACTGTCTGGGAGCATCGCACTGTCTGGGAGCATCGCACTGTCTGGGAGCATTGCACTATCTGGGAGCATCGCACTGTCTCGGAGCATCGCACTGTCTGGGAGCATCGCACTGTCTGGGAGCATCGCACTGTCTGGGAGCATCGCACTGTCTCGGAGCATCGCACTGTCTGGGAGCATCGCACTGTCTGGGAGCATCGCACTGTCTGGGAGCATCGCACTGTCTGGGAGCATCGCACTGTCTGGGAGCATCGCAGCTGTTAGAGCATTAGCTGCGCTTCCGGGCGCTCCTGGTCTGCCAGGTTGATTGAAATTTCGTTCATCAGCAGCAGGGCTGGCTAAACAGCCAGGTAGTTTTAAAAGCCTGCTCAGACAATGCATGGCTCAGCACTGGAGACAAGTCACTCAGGGACTCAGTCACAAACTCTAATGGATTCCGGATGCAAAAACAAAGTAAAGATTTGCTTAGCATCAACTGGATCTGCTAAGAATTGCCGTTTTTCGACTGTTAAATCCCTGTTGAATGGTATTTTTGAGACTTTCTATACTACATCATTCCTTCTACGAGCTATTAATATCTAAAAGTAAAACAGCACTGTCATGTGAAGCTCAAGCCAAGTTTTTCATCCAAGCTGATAATTGCTCAGCACAGGGCGTCGATCTCAGCCAGCTGGGCGGGTGTCAGCAGGCCAGCCGCCACGCCCCAGCAGATGAAGAAGCCGCGCATGTTCCAGTTGTTGCCACTCGTGTACTTGCCGAGGCGGAGCCGTCTGTTCCAGTCGGAGGTGAGGTTGTTATCGTGGGGAAAGAGAAACGCGTTAACAAACGAGCCGTTGTAAAAGAACTTGTCGAAATCAGAACTTGTCGCCGGTGACAGCTCCGAGCCGGCGCCGGTCAGGAGACCCGCCGCCAAGCGTCGGGCGTTGACGACGGAGCGGCAGGCGTCGGAGCTGCGCCATGCCGCGGCAAAGCCGGCCGCGTCGGCGAGTCGGCAGGCGGCCTCGGTCGGCGAGTGGGCGGCGGCGACGCAGTCGGGCCGGGCGGCGCACTCGGCGACGCAGGCGCGCTCGAAGAGCAGCCCCGTCACGTTGGCCGGGGCGTCGGCCGGCGGGCAGATCCGGACAGCGCGGAAGGCGGCGCTGACGTTGGCGAGGTCGACGGCAGCTTGGGCGGCGGCGGTCAGCAGATGAAGGAGCAGCAGCTGGGCGACTGGGAGAGCTCTGGCCATGGCGCTGAGAGTGCGGGGAAGAAGTTCTTCTTTCAGGGCCAGGCGCTCTGCCTCTGCTTTAATGGTGCGGAGCAGCGGCCGCGATTGGCCGCAGGAGGCTGGAGTTTTCTTCCCCGATTTGGATGCTTCTTCCAAGCTTTTGTTTGCTGCCTCTCTGGAATGAAAGTTGCTGCAGGTGGTTCAAAGTTAGTTCGCCATTGGCAACCGCTGTTTGCCTTTGTGAATAGAATTTCGCGGCTCTGCGCATGGCTGCAGGAAATTCGAGTTGGGAAGTCAGGAAGAGGGACAATGACAGATTATTAGTCTTTCTACCCCTTTTCTTTCAGTCTATGTGGTCTGAATTCAAGCCAATAGTGAGAAAAAGTCAGAGGTTTGCAGAGCGAAAAAAAACTTAGAGCAGGCCAAAGCCTGGCTCTGTCTATAAATATAATTACTTTCCAATAAATTTAACCAATCAGCTGCAACCTCTGAGCGCGCACGCGCCCAGAGTACGCACAAGCTACGCACAAGCCCGATTACATCAGAGAGAGAGAGAGAGAGAGAGAGAGAGAGAGAGCCCCCTCAAACCCCCACTCCGCACTGCAAGCGAAACGCAGTCGCCACATCCCTCCACACGTAGACAAAAAAACAGCGAAAAAAAGCAAAAAAAAGAGGAACTACCTCCCAGCACCACGACGAAAACAGCAAAGAAAACGAAAAGGAAATTCTTCCCAGCACCAAGATAACAATAACAGAAAAAGAGGAAAAAAAACAGAGAACAAAAACCCTCAATGGTACGTCAACCTGTCAGGCAAAAAAAACAAGGAACAAAAACCTTCACTGGTACGTCAACCTGTCCGGGCATTTCCGGCTCCTCTGTGAACACCGCGCCTGCGGAGTCGGAGAAAGCGGCGGCTGCGTGGGCGGCGGCGGCGTGGGTGGCAGTGACGGCAACCGCGGCGGAACCTCTGCCTCAGCCGGAACCTCTGCCTCAGCCGATTCATAGCGCCGGTCGTCATTCATAGGCAGTTCCGCGCTTCCAGAGGTCCGCGGTTCGATGCCGGCTGAGGCCACATGGTCGGCGTGGCGGCGTACAATGCGATCATCAGGCAGCCGGCACTCGTAGGACAGAGGCGCCGTCTGTCGGCTGATGCGGGCCGGCAGCCACTTCTGCTGACCCGTGAAATCCCGCACTACGACATCGTCGCCTTCCTCGAAGGACCTCGGTCTGGCGCGCCTGTCGTGTTGTAGCTTCTGTGCATCCTGTCACCACGTGACCGCCGCCGAGACGTTTGGTCGTACGAGATCAAGCAGTGTTCGCAGAGGCCGGCCCATCATCAGCTGACTCGGCGGAACGCCAGTCGTGCTGTGCGGAGTCACCCGGTAGGTCAGTAGGAACCGAGCGAGCCGAGTCTGCAGAGCTGCCGGCCGTCCCTTCACCAGAGCCGCCTTCACCGTTTGTACCGCGCGTTCCGCCAGGCCGTTGGACGCCGGATGATAGGGCGACACCTTGACATGCCGGATGCCGTTGCTGCTCATGAAACTCGCCATCTCCTGGCTCACGAAGTTGGGCCCGTTGTCCGTCACCATGACCTCCGGCAGGCCCAGCTGGCTGAAGGTCCGCCGGAGCCGATCGATTGTAGCGGAGCTGGTCGCAGACTGGCAGGTGTGCACCTCAATCCACTTGGAATGCGCGTCGACCAGAATCAGCAGCATCTTGCCTTCGAACGGTCCAGCGTAGTCCATGTGGACCCTCGACCACGGTCTGTCAGGCCAGGGCCAGGGCTGCAGCGGCGCTGGAGGTGGGCCGCGCTGCTGCAGTTTGCACTGCCGGCAGTGCTGCGAGAGCCGCTCGATGTCCCCGTCCATTCCAGGCCACCAAAGATAGTTCCTGGCCAGCGCCTTCAGCTTGGACGCTCCTTGGTGACTTTGGTGCACACACTCGAGCAGCGCCTGGCGGCCCTGAACCGGCACCACCACTCTGGTGCCCCACAGCAGGCAGCCGTCCTCCACGCTGAGTTGCGCAGCTCGAGACGCAAACGGCCGGAGATCTTCGCTCCATCGCCGATCCTCCGGCCAGCCTTCTTGCACGAATCTGAGCACTCGACCGAGTAGCGGGTCTCGCCGTGTCCAGCAGCGAACTTGAGCCGCAGTCACTGGGCCCTCGTTGAACGAGTCGATCAGCAGTACCACCTCGGCCGGCGCCGGCGCCTCCACTGGCTTGGACGGCAGTGGCAACCGGCTCAGCGCATCTGCCCGCAGCAAAGTGGCGCCCTTGCGGTACTGCAGACGGTAGGAGTAGCTGGACAGCAGCAGAGCCCAGCGCTGAATCCTGGCCGATGCTAGTGGCGGGATGGCTTTGTTCTCGTGTAGCAGCCCTAGAAGCGGCTTGTGGTCACTCTTCAGCTGGAAGTTCCGGCCGTACAGATAGGTGTGGAATCGCTTGATGCCGAAAACAACTGCCAAGGCCTCCTTCTCCGTCTGGGAGTAGTTCTTCTCCGCATCGGCCAGAGTGCGGGATGCAATCGCGATGGGCCGCTCCACGCCATCCACCAGGTGGCAGATGACCGCGCCGAGACCGTAGGGCGAGCTGTCGCATTCCAGGATAACCTCTTTGCCGGGGTCGAAATGCACAAGAGTCTGGGAGCTCAGCAGGAGCTCCTTGCAACGGCGAAACGCACTCTCTTGCGGGCTGCTCCATTGCCAGGCAGCGCCCTTGTCCAAGAGGCGGTGCAGCGGAGCGAGTACACTGGACAGGTTCGGCAGGAATCGTCCATAATAATTTATGAGACCCAGGAAGCTGCGGAGTTGGGTGACGTCTTGGAGAGCTGGCGCCTCGACGATAGAGCTGACCTTGTCTTCCAGCGGGTGGAGACCGTCGGCGTCGATTCGGTGGCCCAGGTAGCTCACGGAGTCCTGCATGAACCGGCACTTGTCAGCTCGGAACTTCAGCCCAGCATCTTGTAGGCGCTGCAAAACAGCTTCCAGGTTCTCCAGGTGCTTCGCATCATCAGTTCCTGTCACCAGCAGATCGTCGATGAAAGCCGCCGTGTGCGGTCTTCCTTGAAGCAAGCCATCCATTGTCCTTTGAAACATGCCGACCGCCGGTGAGATGCCGAACTGCAGCCTGGTGTACCTGAGCAACCCCTTGGAGGTGTTGATGGTGCACAGACGCTGTGATTCCGAGTCCAGGGGCAGCTGCTGATACGCCTGACAGAGGTCTAGCTTGGTGAATTTCTGGCCTCCTGTTAGCTTTGCGAACAGTTCCTCAATTCTGGGCAGCGGGTAGGAGTCCGGCACAACGTCCTGGTTCACAGTGCACTTGAAATCTGCGCAGATTCTGACGGATCCATCCGCCTTGAGCACCGGCACGATAGGAGATGCGTACTCAGAGTTGGAGACAGGCTGCAGAACGCCTTGCTCGATCTCCCGGTCAAGCTGCTCCTCCACCTTGGACTTCAAAGCGAAAGGCACTGTCCGAGCTTTGAAAAATTTGGGCTGTGCACCTGGTTTCGTCCGCAATTTCAGTGGTTCGCCTGTGTAGCAGCCGAGTCCGTCCGAAAATACTGCGCTGTACTTTTGAACCAGCTGCTCTACCTGCCGATTGCTCTGAGCCGGCAGCTCCCCCTGTCGCAACTCCTTGATGCTTCCCCAATCTATGGTTAGTTCAGACAGCCAGTTCCGTCCGATCAGGCTGGAGCCGCTTCCTGAGACCACCACCAGAGGCAGCAGTTTCCTTTCTTTCCCTGGGATCTCCACAGTGACGCTCAACTGTCCCAGAACGTTTACAGGTTGGCCGCCGTAGTTCCGCAGCCGAATCGTGGTCCCACCGAGCTTAGGGATACCACCGAGAAGATCCTGGTAGACCTTGGCTGAAATCAGCGACACCGCGGCGCCCGTGTCGATCTCCATGTCGCAGGACACGCCGTTGATCAGCACCGTGGTCATGTAGGGCGGCACCTTGGCTGCAACGCTGGGCACGGTGTTGAGGGAGCTGCAGTCCTCGTCTTCCGCTTCTTGCACGGCGCCCACGCGGGGCTTGGAGTCCGCCACCGATGCTCCGGCGCCTCCACGGCAAGCAGCTGCGGTGTGCCCGAGCTTGCCGCACTTGAAGCATGCCTTCTTGATGAACGGGCACCTATCGGCCAGATGTCGAGTCGAAAAGCACCGGAAGCACTTCCGCGTGGCTCGACCGGATCCGGTCGCCTTGGCCTGGTCGACTCGATCAACTGAAGCAGCCGCCGAAGGGCTAGCCGCCTCCTGTGAGCTCCTGACGACCGTGCAGCCTTTCTCCGCCAGCTCCACCGCTTGAGCGATCTTCAGCGCCTTCTCGAGGTTCAGTTCCGGCTCCGACAGCAGTCGGCGCTGGATCCGATCGTCCTGGATGCCGAGCACCAGCCGATCCCGGAGCATCGACTCCAAGCTGTTTCCGAACTTGCAATCCACGGCTAGACGCCGCAAACTGGCAAGGAAATCCGCCACTGACTCGGTGCTGGCCCTCACGCGCTGATAGAAATGAAAGCGCTGCACAATTTCAGAAGGCTCCGGCTTCCAGTGATCCTTTAGTTTCTGGCAAATGTTTGCGTAGCTTGTCTCCGATGGTTTTTCCGGGGCCAGCAGGCTGCAAATCAGCTTGAATGTCTCCTTGCCACAAACACTGAGGAAGACAGCTCGCTTTTTGTCTTAGGACTCTGTGACTTGCAATGAAAACTTGCTCCACTCTTTCCTTGTATTGCAGCCAGTCCTCATTTTCAGGCTCAAATGGACCGATGCTACACAGTAGGCCCGTGGCCATTAGTCACCTCGTCGCCACTGTGAAAAAGTCAGTGGTTTGCAGAGCGAAAAAAAAACTTAGAGCAGGCCAAAGCCTGGCTCTGTCTATAAATATATTTACTTTCCAATAAATTTAACCAATCAGCTGCAACCTCTGAGCGCGCACGCGCCCAGAGTACGCACAAGCTACGCACAAGCCCGATTACATCAGAGAGAGAGAGAGAGAGAGAGAGAGAGAGAGAGAGAGAGACAGCCCCCTCAAACCCCCACTCCGCACTGCAAGCGAAACGCAGTCGCCACAAATAGCAATATACGAGTAATTCAGTGCTATGGGGATTACGCTCGTAAAAGCTTGGCTCACACTCTGAAACCCATTGCATTGTCCATCAGCCTGAACGAGAGTGAAAAAGTGAAAGGTTGAGAAAATTCTGTGGAAATGGAACTGTCAAAAAAATCCGCTTGCTCAGTCACTCCCTAGCTGAATTTCTATCTGGAATCTTGCATTCCTCAACTCCCCTGCGAATCAAAGGATAAAAGTACAGTTTACTTAAATCCAGTTTTTTGCTACCAGCGTGTCACGTTAAAAAAAGTTGATTCTCCCACCATTTTTTCGCGCAAACTACCTGACGAAGGCAAATAAGAGTTACTAAGTCTGCTCCTGCCTCCTCCCTTGTGAAATCAAGCCTCCCCAGCCGAGCACGGGATGGGGCTGAGACTTCTAAAAATAATAGACCGGCCTCAACTTGCTGAGAAAACGTTAGTTTTGGTTGTAACTTTCGGGTCCAGCTGTCAGCTGCAGCAGTCTCATGCTCGGGGAAAAGGCCACATTGTGGGTAATTTTAGAAGCTTGGGAGGAAATGGTAATTCTGAATGGCCTCTCATATTATTCGAATAGTTTGAAGATAATTTTAGTTCATTTTCCTCTAGTCCTACCCGCGAAAAGCCAACGGCCACAGATGATGTTCATGGACAAATACGAAAATTACAGATGCCGATCCCTGAGGGCGGGGCGTTGTCATGATGGACAAGGATGCCCCGAGCTCGAGTCCGTGGACGACGCTCAAGACCAAGCCTTGAGTGCGGGATTGTCTTGATGGATCCCGATGCAACGCCCAGTTCCACCTCTATCTTGGCCACAGTGACTCGGGCATCATTCTCAAGCATGTCCCGAACATCCAGGCTCTTTATTTCTCCTCGAAATCCAGCGGACCAATAAAAATGGCCGATCTGGACGGCGCTTCATCTCCAAAACCTCCTCTAAAGGCGATCGTGCTGTCGCAAGCGCCTACTAAAGTCATAAAAATTGTGGGTCCCCTAAAGGACTCTATTGAGTTTGATGGTGAATAATTCAATATAGTGGGTGTGCTACCTACTTATAAAATATGCGAGGATCACTAGGAGTCAAACTTCTTAAGTAGTCCTTGCATTCGTATTCTTACTCTGTGTCAAGTCGAGTGCATGAGATTCTTGTAGCAGGCTGACAATTGGATTTTTTCTGGGATGTGGCAATGTTGATGAGACGCCATACCTTAGGCTTGAGCAGCAGCTGGATTTGTTGCTAGAGCTGCTACCACTAACGGGACGAGCAGTGTGGGAATTTTGCCGAATCCGTCGAACGCTTCTTGGCTTCCGAGAGTTTCATTCATGAGCTCCTTGGTTTCGGGTAATGCCCTGTGCAATCAAAGAGTATGCTGCTGGTGTAGCCTAGTGGCTAGGGCATCTGCCTTAGGTCGTGGGTTCGAGTCCCGGCCTTAGGAGACAATTTGTGCCCTTGAGCAAGGCGTTTAATTCCACATTGCTTCAGTCCACCCAGCTGAGATCGGGTACCAGTTTGAGCTGGGTAAATTTACAGTGGGTTTTGCGGCCCCTCCAGACCTTCAGGCTGAACAGCTGTACACAGCCCTCGGATGCGCCGCGCAACTAGCTGCGGCTGTGCCGAGGGCAGTACATCTGGTCGAAAGGTCGGGTGTCTAAATTTACTCATTAATTTATATGCTTGTGTAGGATAGCTCGTTTCCCGAATTTTTTAAGGTGTTAAGTACGAATTACTGAGCTATTATGTGCAGGGTAGTTCCTTTTTAAGTGATAACGCTCGAATATTAAGGAAGTTGTTTCTGAAAATCGAAAGATTTTTCTCACTACAGCCCCTTTTAAAGCACATAGACAAAATTTTTAGTCTCTTGGCGAATGGCTAAGACAGCGCAGACATCAACGAGTTGCTCGCTGCGCAACACAAAACGATATTCACAAAAGTCTGAGCAGCTCTTGAATGTCTCTAGTCCAGAGTGCGAAACGCCCACCCGCTCCCGCCAAAACAAATCCAGCTCAGCGCGCTGAAGGCTGCTTTGAACAGTTCAAACAATTTCTTCTGCTGCTGCTGAAGCTCAAGGCATGGCGTTTTGTTGCCATTTTAGTGCCAATAGTGTTGATGGCAGCCAAACCGATTGTTATGCTGCGAATGAACAGTTCGATGGAGGAGCACAAAGACATTTTAGACAAAGTAAACAACAGCGCAGCTGTTGGTAGCGTGTCAAATTCTTATACAGCCTCCGAATTAGCGAATTCGAAGGCGAAGGTTCTGGTGGACCGGTCCGCCTTCCCGGCCGAGACAGCTGCTGCGACAAGCATCCTGACTGCCGAAGGAGGCAACGCCGACTGGATCGAGGACTGCGGACCGGAGACCGACTGCAGGGAGCGGTTCTTCCACCGGACCGATGACTCAATTATCGCGCTGATCCGCTACTCGAAAGCACCTGAAAAGTCCAGAGCTGTATTGGAGTGCGCAAAAGTAGACTATGTCAAAGTTAACGTCAGATGTGCATTTCTCTATAAACTGATGGTTCTGTCGATGCAAAGTGCAGCTGAACTCCGCACCTTCAAGGACTTTGAGATGTTCGAACGACTGGACGTACCATCTAACGCGACTGAAAACAGAACTTACGCTGCTCTGAAGGAGAGCAATGAGAAAAAACTGGATCTGAAGAAATCCCTGCCGAAATCATTTTGTTCTAAATGGATAAAAGCGGGCGCCTTTGATCCACTCACAGAAACTACTGTGCCATTGTCAATCAGCGCGGCTGCAGTCGGTGTGAACTTCTACCTGCTGATCTCCACCGTATCCTGCATCCGAATGCTCAAGGCTGGCGGCTTCCTGCAGCAGCTGTTTCGGAACGGCCTTTCAGTGTCGGCCTACTGGCTGGTTATTTGGCTGGTGACTCTGGCCGAGTGCCTGCTGTTCTCTGGGGTGTACACGGCCACCAACGCTTTCGTGTGCATGGGAGTTTTTTCAGCCTCCGCCATAGTCAGCCTGTTCGTCTTCATCACCCTGTTCTGCGTGTACCTGTCCGCCGTCATGCTACTGCTGGAGCTGCTTCTTCCGCCGCTGGTAGTTGTGACCATACTGGCCATCGTGATTTGCGTGAGCCTTCTAGTGACTGGCATAAGCAAGCCGCCACTTTCAGAGACAAAACCAAACCTACTGTATATTTTTCCGGCCCTGTTCTCCACTGAGTACGTCAGCAAGCTCTCAATATCGGATGTGAAGAATCAATATTTCGCACAAAACTCCAAGCAGATTGACCAGTATCAGAGTCGGCTCTCTGAGCTTTTTAACTGGACTTGGGTCGGACTGGCTGCGGCGATTTTGCTTCTGACTTATCTGGACTTTGTTGTGAGCAGTGGAAACGGACTTTGCCTACCGCCATGGTACCCCTTCACGACGGCGTTCTGGTTCCAGCGGAGCAAGCAGGAACCGGGAGATGCGGCTAGCAACACAGGCCGGAGCGAGAAAGACGAGTCGCACATCGAGCCGGTGGTCGGGCTGTCACCCATTGTCACTGCCGAGGATGTCACGAAGGGTTACCGAAACCCTCCATTTTGTTGCGTGGCTGGTCGCCTAGTACTCAAACAGCTATCGTGTAAGCAACATTTAATTATCTAGCCCGTTTGGAGCCCCTTTCGGGAGTGACTCAAATAAAATTGACAGATATTCAAAAAATTTAAACGACCGGAATATTCTTGCACTGAGCTTATAATATTACTATTGTGCGTACCACTTAATTTATTACCATAATTTTTTTCCAATGCCTAAAATCATAGTAAGCATCGTACCTGTCATTTTTGTCTAGAATGTCTAACCCTAGCGTCTATAAATATGCTTCCACTAAGCGTAATACCTCGCCCCATGTAGCCTAAAACCATGCTTACAATGGAAAACATAATCATCTTTCACTCATCCTGTCCAATCAAAATTTCACAGGCAGCATCTACCGAGGCCAGATCACCGCCCTCATCGGACACAACGGCGCTGGGAAGTCCACGCTCATCAAGATTCTCACTGGCGAGGAGCTGCCTGACTCGGGATCCGCCTACATCGCCGGATGTCTGGTGACGGACCCGCTGCTCCGTCTGGCGCTCAGAGGACGGATCAGCATCTGTCCTCAGTTCGACGTCCTGTGCGACTCGCTCACGGTGATGGAGTGCGTCCGAGTCACTCTCGTCAGCAGGGCCGTGAGCGACAGCAGCCAGCTGGACAAAGCTCGCAAAATGCTGCAGAGACTCGGTCTGGGAGACAAAGAGAACGTGCTGTCGTGCGACCTGAGCGGCGGTCAGAAGAGAAAGGTGAACACGATCCTCGCTCTGCTGGGAGACCCGGACGTCGTGTTCCTCGACGAGCCGACCAGCGGTCTGGATCCGGTGTCGAGACGTCAGCTGTGGCAGCTGCTGCAGGAGGAGAAGAGCGCCCGCTCCATCGTTCTGTGCACACAGTTCATGGACGAGGCGGACATCCTTGCCGACCGGAAGATCTTTCTGTGCGGCGGCAAGATTGTGTGCGCCGGGTCGTCGATGTTCTTGAAGCGAGCGTTCGGCTGCAGCTTCACTCTGAGCGTTTCGCTCAAGTCAAAGACAGTCGCGCAGTCGCTGCTGGCCAAGCTGAAGCAGGTTCGAGTAAAGAGTCACCACGAGACCGAACTTCAGCTAGAGGTTCCGGCCCTGAACTCGGCGGTACTGACGGAAGCAGTCCAGGTTCTGGAGACGAGCGCAGAGGTGGAGACGTTTGGGCTGTCGCAGGCATCTCTAGACGACGTGTTTATGAGGCTCGGCGGAATGGACTCGGAAGATGTGATAGAAGCGTTCAAAGCAGGCACGCTTTCGCTTCCCAAGACATCGGAAGTCGCAGATGTTTTGGCGGGAAATCCGGATCAGAAGGAAAGCTCTAGCAAATCTGTAAGAAATTCAAGCCAAACGAAAGCCACCGTATTTGCTCAATTACGCGCCCTGTTCATAACAAACATCAGAAGGCAGGTTCGGGTTTGGTCTAATCTAATAAGTAGGTTTCTGGTTCCCTCTGCACTGTTGCTTATTATGTGCATATCCTCCATTGAGACCAAAACTAAGTTTAAAGAGAGAATCGACGACCCAATTTTACATCAGATGGACATTTTTACCAATAAGTCAGCACTGCGCGTTGATGACTTTGGCAGAGAAAAAATTACCACGGTGTGCGTTGCTGATCTAGAAAAGAATTATTCGGTTGAGTTGCTCGATAACTGCAAAAAGTTGGCTCTACCAGATTCAAGCAAGAATGCTGGTCCTCGCGATGTTATCATTCTTGAAAAGACCTCTCAGCAAAATTTAAAGGAATTCTTGGCCGAGCCACTGACTCGAAGTACTTTATTTTATCGGCTCTCCGAAATAAATAATCAACAGGAGTTCTTCGATCCATTTGTTGTGTACTACTCCTCCACCTGGCAGCAGAATGTGTCAAATAAAGACAGATCCGTCAGCATTAGCGTAGTTGGGGCAGCTCCCGAATCAACAGTCCATATTTACAGAAGAGCGCTGGTCAAGCTGCTAAATCTATTCGGAATTAAGCGTCTAGAAAATACCACGTCTCTAGCACTTTTGAAAAATGCCTACGATGCCAGTGTCAATCCAAGTTCATCAATTTATGTGCTCTACATAGTATTTTCACTGTTCCCAGTCTCGTACCTGAGCGATCCGATTGAGGACATGACCAGCAGGGTGCGCAGCTACCTCATCTCGACTGGCATGACCCACCTGGCCTATTGGGTCAACACATTCGTCATGCACTGGGCTCAGTACGCCATCTGTTACGCAACTGCAGTGGGAATGATGATGATTTCCGAGGTGTTCAGGAGCGCGTATCTCATCTTGGCCGCCTTCTTGCCCGTGTTTATCCTCGGAATCGTGTCGAACCTGCTCACCGTCTACGTTGTCGCGGTTCTGACGAAGACTAAAAACAGTCTTGTCTCTACGTGTTGCGTCCTGTCTGCAGTGCTTTTAACAATTGCCCTCTCAATACTGCCAAGTTATCCTACTTATTGGAAGCTTTCTATTTGGATTCTTCCACCTTTTGCGCCTCTCAGTCTTCTGCACAGTTGCTCCGTTTACTACTTTGCCAAGTTGGAATATTACCAAACGGATGACGTCTCCAGAACTCCCGGCATGGCAAAAAGTGTGCTCATCAATCCAATTATTTACCACAGTCTCCTCGCCATGCCGGTGCACATTGCGATCCTGCTAGCCACTCTGTGCCTTTCTGAAAAAAGCGACTCAATCAAAGATGCAGTACGAGTATTCCACCGAGGAGGGAAAATCAAATCTGAAAAATTCGAGGTAGATGCTGAGGAAGGCGCCAAGAAGGAAGCCGAGAGGGTGCTGGCCGCTCCCAGAAGCCCCAGAAACGTGCTCGAGGTGCGCCAGCTCCACAAGATTTACCCCAACGGTGTCCACGCTGTGCGAGGCCTCACTTTCGGAGCGATGGCCGGCGAGATCTTCGGCCTGCTGGGCGCCAACGGAGCCGGCAAGTCCACCTCCATGTCGGTGATTGTCGGCGAGGAGGCCGCGACCGAGGGCGTGTGCGAGGTCCGCGTGCACGACGGCGCCTGGGTGTCCGGCAGAGAGGGGGCGTCGGTCGGCGCCATCGGCTACTGCCCCCAGCACAACCCGCTGTTCGACAGCATCACCGTGACCGAGCACGTCCGCTTCTACGCCGACATCCGCGGTCTCGACTCGATCGAGGCTGAGCGACAGACGACCCGGCTGATTCGGAGCCTCGGTCTGGAGAAGCACAGCAACAAGCAGGCCGGCCAGCTGTCGGGCGGCAACAAGCGCCGCCTCTGCCTCGCCATCGCGCTGCTCGGCGACCCGGCGCTCATCATCATCGACGAGGCCTCGACTGGCGTCGACCCCGAGAACAAGCGCTTCATCTGGGGCGCCATCCGGCGCATGACGCACAAGCAGAGGTCGGTGATGGTCACCACCCACAGCATGGAGGAGGTGGAGGCTCTGTGCGGTCGGGTCGGCATCATGAACAATGGACGGATGATCTCCGTGGGCTCCGTGCAGCAGTTGCGAAGTCGGTGAGCTTCTGATTTGCGCTCGTATGCCATAACTATCTCGCATTGATAAATTCAGTGTTAATTGAGGAAGTTTTTATAACAGCGTCATACGAATGCTTTATAAGTAACTCAGCAATTTTTCATATCAAGTTAGCATATTTTAGTAAATTGCGAGCTAAAAACTCTGCTTAATGTTTAACCAGCGATAAGAAAGTCAACCTGTGATTCCGTAGCATGACATGTTTTTTCACAGTTGCAAGGGCCCAAAATAAAAAATCCGCCCTTAGGTACGGAGAGGCGTACACGCTCGAGCTGCTGCTTCCGCCGGAGGCCGAGTCCGCAATCAGGCAGAAGAAGCTGTCAATCAAGAACGCCGTGTCCGACCACTTCAAGGGAGCGCAGACCCAGGAGGACCTCGGCCTGGGCCTCGTCATGCAGTTCTCGATGCCGAAGTCGGCGGTGCGCAGCCTGTCGGATGCGCTGAAGTGGCTGGCGGACAGCCAGAGCCGTCTGGGAGTGAGCTACTGGGCGCTCTACCAGATGTCGCTTGACCAGGTGTTCGTGAAGCTGGTCAGGATGTACGACAAATCGACACACAATCCTACCGCAAAATCTCCGGCTTAGCGGACGTTATTAGTAGTAAATATGTATCGGAGCATATGCATATCGCATACGTACATATTGCATTCGGGTGCTATTCCTACTGGCGTATTTGCAAAGCCAGCGTTTGTTAAGCGGTGGGGTCAATTCTGGGCATATTACGTCGGAAACTGCTGCTTCACTTGCTATTTGTTAGACTGCGATCTCTGTCGCCGGAAGTGTATGCATTTCAATTGCTACTACCTTTTTTTCATTTTTTTGCAAATAAAGTACGATGGCACTGATAAAATTCTGCCTAAAAATGTGCAAACACTGCCCTTGTGTTGCATTTTTTCGGACGTGTAGTTCCACAAGTTTTTTGCGACGTCAGAAATGGGGTCAGGATGATGGGTATTTTGCCCCAATTTACTTTAAGTAACAAGCCAACTTACACAAGAGTAGCACCACTCGCTTTTTTGCTTTGCCGATTCGCTCTTTGATTTTATGAGCTTGTCGTGAAGGCGGTCGCAATCTGCACGCAAGCTTTGTAGCCGTAATGTACCTTAATGTCCTGGTTGTCCCACTAGAGCTAGGCAACTTTCGATTCGCTATCAGGCCGATTACTGATTGCAGTTGAAATGTAGTTGAAAATGTATTTTACAGTAGGAAGAATTGGATTAAAATTTAAATTTTTGTAAGCTTAATTCTTGAATCTCTGCCCCCGGACCGCTCGCATCATGAGGCCTCACGGACGCTATGGTTTTGGCTTAACGAGGCTCCAGATTTGATGAAGTGCGGCTGCAAACGAGTGTTGGGGCTTCAGTCGCACCAGAAGCTGCCAATATCTCCAGCAGTGCTGCGAAAGCTTCGGTCTCATGCACGGATACTATAATGACATAAAGATACTATAATGACAATATCATTATAGTATCTGAGGTCTCATGTTAAGAAAAGCGAAAATCTACATCTAACCTGCTGGGCAGCCACCTTCACTGACTAGCGGAGAAGTCCTTCGGTCTGTACATCACATGAAGAACCTGATGAAGGTAAAAAAAATCTCGCAGCTCATCGAACCGGCCTTCTTCTCTCAGTCGACGTTGGCAAGACCATCCAGTTTCAAGATCGGGTGCACTGCGTCCTACTTTTGAAGTTTCCTGCCCAGCGCTTCGTCGTGCTACTTCAAGTCGCCTACAAGATCGCCTCTGCGAGTTCGTGGCGCAGAGAGGCACCAACACGGCACTGATCGCTCGCCACGCTCGCCATGGCGGCCGGATCACCTTGGCACACGCCGACCAGCTGAGTCCAGACGTAGAGCAGCAGTTGCCTGAGCCCGCTGAGCGTCAATCTAGCGGTCTCACCGAACACAAGTCGGCCGACCATCAGCCAAGCGAACTGGACCAGCATCAGCCTGACCGCCTCGAGCAATGCCTGCCCAACAATCTAGACGAACGTGGAGAAGCAGCAGAGCGCCGCTACCCAGTGCATTCGAACCGGGGTGTGCCGCCAGCTCGATTTGAAGGGGGGAGATGAGGCGGCGTTGGGGTTTGACAATTTGGGTCTAACTTTTGTACATTCATTAACTTATTGACTGGCTGAACTTTGCTTATTCTAACTTCTGATTTGGCGTTATTGATTTTCACCTAGCCTGTTCAATTTTATACCTGCTTTGTTTTACACCTGTTCTCAGCGCTGTGCGAGCCACCCACCACCCCAATAACTTTCATCTCGATCGATCCATACTTATCTATATATTTATATTTCGTATCGTTTCGCTCACAAAAATATAGAATTGAAATTATCTTCGCATATGCAAAACAAGCCTGATTTGTACTTTTACTTTACGACGTATCAATAACCACTGTGGGTGGGGGAAAAATTATTTGATGTCGATGCGAGCAGTGGCTTGATTAAAACAAGCTAGCTTCACGGGTCTCATTCTTAGATTTGATGCACTCTGCCCGAGTCAATGAAAAGATGACTTATTTCGCTGCTTTCTTCAATGTGCTTCTTTGATTTGTTGTGCCTGGAACTTATCTTGGTCATGAAGGTCATGGCTTCGACTCCTGGCCCAATAGGAGACAATTTGTGCCCTTGAGCAAGGCACTTAATACCGCATTGTTTCAGTCCACCCAGCTGAGATCCGGTTCTAGTTTGAGCTGGGTAAATTTAGGGTGAGTGTTGCGGCCCCTCCAGCCCGTTAGGACTGAGCAGCTGTACACAGCACTCGGATGCGCCACGCAACTAGCTGCGGCTGTGCCGTGGTCAGTAAATCTGGTCGAAAGGTCGGGTGCCAAAATTTTTATTTTATTTCATTTTGTGGTGTCATTCCGCCAGGATAAAGCGGCCATGAACGGCCCTGCGGTGCGATAGAGCAACTAGCCCGTGCCCGTGCCGCTGAGCTGCACATCTGGTGAAAGGAATGCGCATCTGATGCCTATTTTACTGAACTAGCTTAGTCCGATAAAACATGGTTGAGGAGCAACAGTTAAAAATAACTAGTCAAGCCATTGCGTAGAGAACCGAACCGTGTAAGTTTAGTTTATTTGAAAGTGCTTTTGATTGATTCACTGATTCTTTTTTTGGGAGATTTTGCTTTTGGGATCGGGAAGCCGGCGTCTTCGATACCAAGCTTACTTGTGAGTCTGCGAGAATTTTCAGATTGTTTTTTTTTGTCACTCGAGATCGAAACTTGCCTCCGTAGTATTTTATGGTCTCCATGTGCGATTCGATATTGTCTCGTTTACTCATGTTTTACTCATGTTAACTACACGCAATCGGTCGCTGTCTGAGATCATTCAGGTGTTGGGTCTCATTATTCCCATGGAATTATTGGGATATTGAAACCAACGCATTGGTTCGCATTGGATATTGCATTCATGCACTATTTTAGTACGCTTAGACGCTCAGGATGACACACTCATTCATTTCAGCTCCAAGTGTGGTTAAAAGTGAAATTCCTTGTTATGGATATAAAATATACCAGCCATACATAAAAATTCCTGTCTATGGTCTCTCTGAAAAGGCTGGTTGCTAAATTATCAAATTTTCAAACCACCGTCCTGTGAAATTAAAAATAGAATTTCACGATTAAGAAGAGGTCGCAAGCAAAAGTCAGGCAACCACATCCGCAAGCACCAAAAGCAGTTTTCTGGAGGGCAAATAAACCAAAGGTGCTTCAGAATCAGCTGAGCAGTTTCCCAATGCGACCTGTCCAGAGCAAGAATCTGCAACCGCCCGCACCCAGGCAGCCGCAAAAACGTAGCACTTGCTGCTGCTTCGAGCAGTTTTTACAGCTGCTTCTGCTGTTGTTGAAGCTCAAGGCATGGCGCCTCACTGTATTAGTGGTTCCCATAGCCATACTGGCGTCAAACGTTATCACTGTGCCCTACGTAACCGCACGACTGAGCGGCTCTGACGCGGACACTCAGAAAAACGGCAGCAGCCACATCGTCTTCTACGGAGCTTCTGACTTCGCGGCATCGAAATTAAAGGTGCTGGTGGACCGGTCCTCCTTCCCCGCCGAGACAGCTGCTGCGATGACCATCATGACTGCCGAAGGGGGCAATGCCGACTGGATCGAGGACTGCGGGCCTGAGACCGACTGCAGAGAGCGGTTCATTCACCGGACCGATGACTCAATCGTTGCACTGATTCGCTACTCGAAGGAACCTGAAGCTTCAAGGGCTGTGTTGGAGTGCTCAACATCAGTAGAAGGCCAAGTTGACATCAGATGCGCTTTCCTGTATAAACTGATGGTTTTGTCCATGCAGTCAGCACTGGGAGTTGCAGCGTTCAAAGAAATCAACTTTTTTGAAGTGTCGGAAAAATACTCAAACGAGACCGTGAACATAACGCTGGAGCGCTATGATGATGAAAAAACGAACTCTCTGCCACAGTCGTCTTGTGCTGACTCCATCAAAAAGGGTACATTTGTCCAACTAACATCAATTATTGTTCCATTCACGATCACCTTAGCAGCGATTGGCGTGAACTTCTACCTGCTGATCTCCACCGTATCCTGCATCCGAATGCTCAAGGCTGGCGGCTTCCTGCAGCAGCTGTTTCGGAACGGCCTTTCAGTGTCGGCCTACTGGCTGGTTATTTGGCTGGTGACTCTGGCCGAGTGCCTGCTGTTCTCTGGGGTGTACACGGCCACCAACGCTTTCGTGTGCATGGGCGTGTTTCCAGCATCCACTGCGACGAGTGTCTTCCTTTTCCTTACCATGTTCTTCCTAAACTTGTCCGCCATCATGCTGCTGCTAGAACTGATGTTTCCATCTCTGCTGTCTGTATTCATGGTGGTCATAGTGATGAGCATTGGCCTGCTCATTGCCAATACCAGCCAACAGTCAGCCCTAGAAAAGGCCCCGTTCTTCGCGTACATTTTCTCACCACTTTTTTGCTCCGAGTATATCAAAAGGCTCTTTAACTCGGAGGTAAGACGCCAGTTTTCGGCCATGAGTTCCCAACAAAATGAAGATTCTGGAAGACTCTCTGAAGTCCTAACCGGGACTATCATTGGACTAGTGCTGACTATTTTGCTGCTGATCTACCTGGATTTTATTTTCAGCAGCGGAAATGGGCTTTGTCTTCCGCCGCCGTACCCTTTCATGCCCAGCTTCTGGTACCAGAGAAGCAGCAAGGACCCCAGAGATGCCGCTCCAGGCCAAGCTGAACGGGGCGAATCGCTCATTGAGCCAGTGATGGGGCTGACACCAATTGTTGTCATGACCGACGTCACCAAGGCGTACAAAAACTGCCTATTTTGCTATTCTGATGGTCCTACAGTGCTGCGGAAGTTGTCATGTGAGTATGTTGCGCCTAGAGCTGTCCAACAAGCTTTTTTTCTAATATTTCTGTTAAAATCCCTGCGGCTGCCTCTTTATAAGAAGCAAGACATTGATAAGCTCACGCCCGCACTCTTTGCATAAACTTCGACAAACCCATTCTAAAGAACCTTGCGCTAGGCACGTTTACAAAGTTCTGAAATTTCATCCTTACCAGGCAGATAAATCAAACAAAGCAAGCAAGCAAAGTCAAATGTATCTTTATTTACCCTTAAGGCACCATCTACCGAGGCCAGATCACCGCCCTCATCGGACACAACGGCGCTGGGAAGTCCACGCTCATCAAGATCCTCACTGGCGAGGAGCTGCCTGACTCGGGATCCGCCTACATCGCCGGATGTCTGGTGACGGACCCGCTGCTCCGTCTGGCGCTCAGAGGACGGATCAGCATCTGTCCTCAGTTCGACGTCCTGTGCGACTCGCTCACGGTGATGGAGTGCGTCCGAGTCACTCTCGTCAGCAGGGCCGTGAGCGACAGCAGCCAGCTGGACAAAGCTCGCAAAATGCTGCAGAGACTCGGTCTGGGAGACAAAGAGAACGTGCTGTCGTGCGACCTGAGCGGCGGTCAGAAGAGAAAGGTGAACACGATCCTCGCTCTGCTGGGAGACCCGGACGTCGTGTTCCTCGACGAGCCGACCAGCGGTCTGGATCCGGTGTCGAGACGTCAGCTGTGGCAGCTGCTGCAGGAGGAGAAGAGCGCCCGCTCCATCGTTCTGTGCACGCAGTTCATGGACGAGGCGGACATCCTTGCCGACCGGAAGATCTTTCTGTGCGGCGGCAAGATTGTGTGCGCCGGGTCGTCGATGTTCTTGAAGCGAGCGTTCGGCTGCAGCTTCACTCTGAGCGTTTCGCTCAAGTCAAAGACAGTCGCGCAGTCGCTGCTGGCCAAGCTGAAGCAGGTTCGAGTAAAGAGTCACCACGAGACCGAACTTCAGCTAGAGGTTCCGGCCCTGAACTCGGCGGTACTGACGGAAGCAGTCCAGGTTCTGGAGACGAGCGCAGAGGTGGAGACGTTTGGGCTGTCGCAGGCGACTCTTGATGAGGTGTTTATGAGGCTTAGCGGGATGGACTCGGAAGATGTCATCAAAGCGTTCCGAGCAGGCACTCTTATGCTCCCCCCAGCTTCTGAAGACGAAGATGTTCAAATCGGGACACTCGAATCGACAGAAGGCAATGATGAATGGTTTAGACATCTGAAGCGGACAAATACTTCGGTGGTTGTTCAATTTTTGGCCTTGTTTCATTTGAATATTAAGAGGCAAGTGCGGGTGCGGTCCAACCTGTATAGTAGGTTCCTGGTGCCTGCAATGCTGCTTGCAATCATGGCTGCTGGTGCCGTAGTCTGGAAAATCAACAGAAAAGAGAAAGTTACAGATGTGCACTTCAAACAGATGGACGTGCTGATAAAACCGCAACTCCTGCGCCTTGATGACTTTGGCAAGCAAGAAATCCCTTCGGCTTGCGTCACTGATGGAGAGGTGAGCGCTGCCTTCAGAGAAGACTGCAGAGGTCTGGCAATCGTGGATCAGTTCAATGAACCTCGCCCGCAAATTCTTCTTCAGAAGTCATCGAATCAAAGCATCAAGGACTTTATGTCTCTGAGATCAACTAGGGACATAATTTTCAATGATCTGAAAGCCAATCAGTGGATTGACGAGAGAAAAGAGATGACGCCATGCGTTGTGTACTACGCTTCCTCCTGGCTGAAGAATTCTTCCAACACAGAACGCACCGTGACAATCGGTATATTTCACGGTGAATACAAGTTGAAATCGAACGGTCACATCTATAGACGAGCCCTAGCCAAAGTGTTCAGCTTTTTCGGGAACAAGAGGCCGGAAGCGACCACCGCCCTCGCTATGACAAAGGGCATTCGCAATAGGCTTGTAGACACAGGCTTGCAACTGAAGATGCTGTACTTGGTATTGTCCCTCTTCCCCGTCTCGTACCTGAGCGATCCGATTGAGGACATGACCAGCAGGGTGCGCAGCTACCTCATCTCGACTGGCATGACCCACCTGGCCTATTGGGTCAACACATTCGTCATGCACTGGGCTCAGTACGCCATCTGCTACACTATTGCAATCGGACTGATGATGATGTCTGAGGTCTACCGGTGCGGGTATCTCTTCTTGGTCGCTTTCTTGCCTGTGTTCATCTTCGGAATCGTGTCCAACCTGCTCACCATCTACGCCATCGCCGTTCTGACAAAGACCAAAAGCACTCTTGTCTCAACAAGCTGCGTTCTGGTTGCCGTATTCCTGCCGGTGATTATGTTGGCAGTGGAGGCATCCCCATTTAAATTAAAGATGCTGATTTGGTTTGTCCCACCGGCAGCCCCGCTAGGTCTTTTGTACAATTGCGTTAACTACTATTTATTTAAAATTGAATATTATCAAACAAATGACGACTCAGATATACCAAAAATGTTTGCAAGCCTGTGGAAGCACCCAGGCATCTTCCATTCCCTGATGGCCATGCCAGTCCACATTGTTCTCATGTGCAGCATTGTCTACATCACCGAGCGATTCGACGTAATCAAAGAAGCCGTTTTGAAAAGTGACAACAAAAGCAAGCGACCAGAAAAACCTCACGGAGACATAGAAGAAGGCGCCAGGAAGGAAGCTGAGAGGTTGCTGGCCGCTCCCAGAAGCCCCAGAAACGTGCTCGAGGTGCGCCAGCTCCACAAGATTTACCCCAACGGAGTCCACGCGGTGCGAGGCCTCACTTTCGGAGCCATGGCCGGCGAGATCTTCGGCCTGCTGGGCGCCAACGGAGCCGGCAAGTCCACCTCCATGTCGGTGATTGTCGGCGAGGAGGCCGCGACGGAGGGCGTGTGCGAGGTCCGCGTGCACGACGGCGCCTGGGTGTCCGGCAGAGAGGGGGCGTCGGTCGGCGCCATCGGCTACTGCCCCCAGCACAACCCGCTGTTCGACAGCATCACCGTGACCGAGCACGTCCGCTTCTACGCCGACATCCGCGGTCTCGACTCGATCGAGGCGGAGCGACAGACGACCCGGCTGATTCGGAGCCTCGGTCTGGAGAAGCACAGCAACAAGCAGGCCGGCCAGCTGTCGGGCGGCAACAAGCGCCGCCTCTGCCTCGCCATCGCGCTGCTCGGCGACCCGGCGCTCATCATCATCGACGAGGCCTCGACTGGCGTCGACCCCGAGAACAAGCGCTTCATCTGGGGCGCCATCCGGCGCATGACCCACAAGCAGAGGTCGGTGATGGTCACCACCCACAGCATGGAGGAGGTGGAGGCTCTGTGCGGTCGGGTCGGCATCATGAACAATGGACGGATGATCTCCGTGGGCACCGTGCAGCAGCTGCGGAGTCGGTGAGTGTTTTTATTGGCATGACATTAAGTGATGAAAATTTTGATTTGGGTTTAGATCTGAATCGAACTCAATCCATTAACTCTGTAAATGTTTCAAGTCTCTTGCCCTACGCCCGCTTTAATTGTCTCTCCTTATGATTGTATTTGCTTTTATTATGTTTTTGATTTTATCTCCTTGATTTTTTCCCGCATGCTGAGACACTTCTGAGTAAGTGTGCCTCCCCCAAGACCCTCTCGTGGCACAACCTCCAAGGACCCTCGGCACAGAAGTTCGACAATTATTGCTAGGTTATTTTGGCTGTGTTCCCCATATACATATACGAACTATAGCCATGGGTCTCCTTGAGAAACCAGCTAGCTGAGACTGTTGAAAGCTGTAAAGCGGCAAATGATGCATTTCTAACGCCCTTAGGTACGGAGACGCTTACACACTCGAGCTGATGCTGCCGCCGGAGGCCGAGTCCGCAATCAGGCAGAAGAAGCTGTCAATCAAGAACGCCGTGTCCGACCACTTCAAGGGAGCGCAGACCCAGGAGGACCTCGGCCTGGGCCTCGTCATGCAGTTCTTGGTGCCGAAGTCGGCGGTGCGCAGCCTGTCGGATGCGCTGAAGTGGCTGGCGGACAGCCAGAGCCGTCTGGGAGTGAGCTACTGGGCGCTCTACCAGATGTCGCTTGACCAGGTGTTCGTGAAGCTGGTCAGGATGTACGACCGTTCAGCTCAGAAGCTCGCCGGCAGAGCGGTGCAACACAGAGTGCCTCAGCCGGCAGTCAAATTTAGTAGAACTTCGTGAACTCAGGCTTTAAGCAACCCTTTACCGCAAATTTATTTGTATTGAGTTTTAACGTACTCGCGAATACACTGCAATGTACTGCAACGCAATTGTACCAGCTACCAAGTTGCTCACCCCTGAGCAGAAAGCTGCGGCTTCGTACAAAGGTTTCTCGAATGTCTTTCAAAATAGGAAAAGCCCATTGACCACTGTCACCTCTGCAGGCTTCTGTGCATTTAGTTAGTTAAAAAGTGCAGTAGCCACAGAGCAGGGCTACTGCACTTTTTAACTAATGTGCCAAGGGGGTTTCGAAAACACCTTGATTATAATGAAGCGTCGTAGAGGCAAATCTGTGAGTAGAATGCAAGACGGGGCTTTCAGGACAGTAAGAATCGCCCTTTTCTATATGCGCCTATAACTAAATTAAATATCCCCAGGCACTTCAGCAAAAATAGGGTACCTCCCCTTTTTGACCAAAAGTCACCAGATCCCATTCACTAGCCTAAATTTAATGTCCCCACAGATCCGTACCTTTTTCCCCAATGGGTCATCTGGGACAGGGAAAAAAACCTGGGACAGTCATAAAAACTCGTAACATGCTCAAACACCCTTCTCAAACACTAAATTAAATATCCCCAGGCACTTCAGCAAAAATAGGGTACCTCCCCCTTTTAACCAAAAGTCACCAGATCCCATTCAATAGCCTAAATTTAATATGTCCCCATAGATTCGTATCTTTTCCCCAATGGGTCCTTTGGGACAGGGAAAAAACTGGGACAGTCACAAAAACCTCGTAACATGCAAAAAAATCATAATCCATAATCCATTATTTTGTTTATCCCAGCGAGTTCAATGCACCTCCAGCTTTCATCCGGAGACATTAAACCTAAGCCTTATTGTAGCAACTTGAACACATTTAGGCATCAACACAGGGTACTCACCCCGAAAAAAAATTATAAATTTTCAATAAAAATGCTTCCAACTGTCTCTCCAGGATCTTACTATGTTAAGCCTCATCCCAATTACAAATCTAAGTACCAATGCAAGAAGGAATGCAAAGAATATATGAAAAAATTCTGGCCTAAAATTGAACCAACCATCCCGAATCTTAACCGCATGATTAAGATTCACTGGCATTATTTGCATGGAGTAACTATTAAAGATTACGACAGCTACTATAACTTTTCAGAAATTATTAAGCAACTGTAATTTGCCTCGGAAAAGTAATGATTAAAAGTAGCGACCAAAACTGCAAACGATTTGGTCGCCACTTTTGGTCAGTCACCTCCTAGGGAAGAGAGTACAGCATAAGGAAAGGGCGAGTAATGTGAGCCGAGGCAGCTGTCTCGGGCTTTAGGGAAAGAGCAGTAGCAAAGCTCTCCCCCTTTCCCCCTGACCACTCGCGTGCATAGTCTACGTAGTCCACACAGCTTTCACGCGCAGCGTACACCAAGCTCCCGATTTTTCCGTCTCTTTCCCTGCCTCTTTTCCATGGGATTTCCCATGGAAAAGAGGAACTACCTCCCTGCCCTTGCCCCCCCCCCCAGTTCCTGCAATCAGAGCAATGTTTTATAGCCTGCTAGAAGCAGTAAACAATAAAGCAAGCGCCAAGACGAAGGATGAGGACGGGGAAGAACGAACAAAGCGTGACAACGCTGCAAGCGTCGTGATTGGAAAGCTGCGCGAATGGTTGGCGAACATTCGAAACGAGAGAATCGATTTGCAAACATGCTATCCAGAGATCGAAGGATTGCTCACGAGCAGTTTGAGCTCAACAACCGGAGTTAATTGCTTTCTAAACCTGTGTAAAGTTGGCGACAAGCTAGAGGAGCTCAAATGCGCCATTGACTTCAGGAAGGCGGAGGTGATTCAACATCTGCTGGAATCAGACACAACACGAGACGAGCTGGCGGTCAAACTGGAGTGCGACGTGAAATTTATCGATCGGATGAAGAGCTTCTATAAGCTATGTACAGAGTTTCCGGCCTTGCGCTATGCCCCGTACAGCTACAATACGTTGCTTTAGTATGGCAAAAACATCATGGCCGCTGCGAATGCCGACATTGACTTCAAGGCCAAGCTGCAAACCTGCTACACAGTGCGCTTCTTGCCATGTTCACGTCCCGAGCTAAAGGCTAATGTGTCGAGATCGCATTAATGATTTTAAAACTCAACAGTAACTCCGTTACACTTCTTTTTGCATATTAAAAAAAATTCCGTACTCGTTTTTTACACAGTGAATGTGTAATATGTGAAAGTTCCATATTTATGGAAAAATGTGAAAGTTCCATATTTATAGAAAAATGTGAAAGTTCCATATTTATGGAAAAATGTGAAAGTTCCATATTTATAGAAAAATGTGAAAGTTCCATATTTATGGAAAAATGTGAAAGTTCCATATTTATGGAAAAATGTGAAAGCCAGTAAAAACGAGTACGGAATTCCCCGGCTTGTTCAATTTTAGAGCGTACAGCGTACCGTGCATATATCCAGACCAATAAGCGCCTCAATAAATATACGGAGCTGTTCAGTTAAGGAAGAAACGCCTTCTCTAGCCCAAGCTCTTTCAGTAGTCTTCCTAGTTCTATATTTGGCGCGTGTAGTATAAACCCTACCCCACTCCCCGCCGCACAAGCGCCAACCCCCAGCCCTAGCTTTGCTTTACCAGATATGACAGTCTTTACTAATTTGCGCGCAATGCTTTCTCTAAACCCGCTTGACGGTCCCATGAGATCGAGTTTTCTTAACATTTCTTTATCCCATCGGTGTTTTTCATTTGGGAAGTCGCGATACTTAATATCATGTTCCATACATACCTCATCAAGCTCATTTACAGGCTCATGACCCGGATTAGGCACATTGTTAGAATCTAACTGAATTTCAAGAGGGTTCAAAGGTCCACAATACTTATATCCAGGGATTGTCCACCCTTTGCTTGGCTTCGGAAGCTTTTCAATTATTCCGTGAATGTCGGGCATTTTAATTTATTTTTTATTAAAAATTAAATTAAAAAATAATGACTGAGAACAAATTACAAGCAATCTATTACAACGACAGCGGTTATTTTATCGGAAATAATGCCGTCTCCAAATTAACAGAACTCAGTAAAGAACCAAAACAAGTTGTAGAAAAATGGCTGTCTAAACAGGCTGTTTATCAAGTCTATTTCCCACCTGTTAAATTTACAAGACCCCACTTCAACATCTATAAGCCTAATGAGGCGCACCAAGCTGATCTTCTGTTTCTCCCAAACGACTCTGGGTATAAGTACGCTCTTACAGTTATTGATGTAGCTTCGCGTTATAAAGAAGCAAGACCGCTGAAAACAAAGAAGTCAGAAGTTGTAGCAACTGCTTTTCAAGATATTTACGAAAATTCACCTTTAACCTTCCCAGAAACATTGATGACCGATCCGGGTAAAGAATTCATGGGTCGAGTTAAAACTCTAATGCAAAAAAATAATACAAAAATTCGTTACGGTAGAACCGAGCTTCACAGAGATCAAGCCTTCGTAGAAAGATTTAATCTAACTTTAGCCAAGCGACTATTTACTAAGCAGACAGCAGAGGAACTCAAACTGAAGAGCGGACAATACTACACCAAATGGAAAGACCAACTCCCAGTAGTAATCAGTCAGCTTAACAATGAAGTTTCTCGCATGACAGGCCTAAAACCTTCAATTGCAATTCAACAAGACAAAGACACAAAGTTCAGCTTAAATCTCCCAATCCACAACAGAAAAATTATCCAAAGCTCCCAGGAGTTTATTCTCCGGAAATTCTCACAAATTCTGAGTTTGTTCGATTCCTTTACCTGCCGGGAGAATTAGAAAAGGATACAAAGAGACGAGCAACTGACCCCTATTTCAGTTTAGATGTACATAAAATAGTAGAATGCAAGACGGGGCTTTCAGGACAGTGAGAATCGCCCTTTTCTATATGCGCCTATAACTAAATTAAATATCCCCAGGCACTTCAGCAAAAATAGGGTACCTCCCCTTTTTGACCAAAAGTCACCAGATCCCATTCACTAGCCTAAATTTAATATGTCCCCATAGATTCGTATCTTTTCCCCAATGGGTCCTCTGGGACAGAGGAAAAATTGGGACAGCCACAAAAACCTCGTAACATGCAAAAAAATCATAATCCATAATCCATTATTTTGTTTATCCTGGCGAGTTCAATGGACCTCACGCTATTATCTGGAGACATTAAACCTAAGCCTCATTCTAGCAACTTGAACACATTTAGGAATCAACACAGGGTACTCACCCCGAAAAAAAATTATAAATTTTCAATAAAAATGCTTCCAACTGTCTCTCCAGGATCTTACTATGTTAAGCCTCATCCCAATTACAAATCTAAGTACCAATGCAAGAAGGAATGTGAATTTTATATGAAAAAATATTGGCCTAATGTCCCACTAACTATTCCGAATCTTAATCAGGCAGTTAAGACTCACTGGCATTATTTGCATGGAGTAACTATTAAAGATTACGACAGCTATTACAACTTCGCTGAAATTATTAATCAGTTGTAATTTGTTTTTTTTTTTTTTTTTCTCACATTCTTTCAATGATAATTGTCATTGCGAACTCTTCGCCGTTAAAATCAACAGCTTCTCCATCCTCGGTCTCAAACTGTAGCAATATTTCATTAATTTCTTTGTTACAGAGCACAACTCTTTTTACTGGATTAGGTTTCTCAACAATCATCTGTCCACCAGCAACAGAGTTAGAAATATTGTACAAAATATTTGTTCGCTTTCCCTTGAAGACCCAGTCCAGACTGAGATTGCTTCGGATCAAAATGTTCAAACTTTTAACAATGTCTGCGATATTTTCTGCCATAAATAAACCGCGTGCTGGCTGGCGGCTCAACATAACTGCCCCCGGCGAAGGAGTTGCGGGTGGTGCTGCGGTTTCAGCCTTGTAAACTTTCTTTTCAAATCCCAACTCCCGATACCAAGTGCCATCTTTAAACTCTACCTCTGCGTCTTTATGAACTTGCATGACCACTCTCATTACAGTGAGATCATAGGACAATTTAACAGGAAATAGTTTATTCTCGGGTTTGCTAGCATCAGGAGTTTCAAAATGCCCCCTTTTGGTAAAAACGTTCTCCAGAAAGTAGTTATAAGTGTCCACGCTCTGTGTGCTCACAGGGAATTTAACCGGAAATTCTTTCACTTCGCCTCCAATTTGTTTCCATTTGTAATAAAACATGTTATTCTTTTCTGTCACGTTGGGGACATTTGACCAGCCAGTAAAGTCATTGAGATAAACATGGTAGTTTGCCTCTGGGTCCAGACGAATGGGTTGCTCAAGTTTTTCAATAAAAGTTCCACTTGAATCTGTAAGTCGACCAGTTATTGTAATTGGGATACTTTCCTTCGAATGCGACACGATATTGTTTAGTCTTTCAGCAATCGCTTCCATTTTTTTTACAAAAAAATTATTTTAAACCTTACTCGAAGAATTATTAATCATGTTCAGCTTAATTTTCCTCTCAAATGCATAGATGATAAAAAGGTCAACGGGGGCATCTCGTTCTGTCCCACTTCTGTCGATATTGGTCACAATATTCACCGGACTGTTGTCAGTAGGCATTTGCCTGGCCGACACGTCTGCACCGAAAATGGGGAAAAGAGTCTTGTACTGCCATGCCGTAATGGCGATTCCGTTGTTCTCCTTTACGGCTAAGTCAACCAGCTCGCAGTAAAATTTACTAATTTTGTTTGTTGCAAAATCTCCATTCTGTGGCATTGGCGGGTAAAGATTATCACTGATTTCATGCTGAATTGTTCGCACCTTTCCATGTTCATAACGACTTATAGTTGATGAATCTCTCAAACTGACAATAATGTACCTTGGGTTGCTGCAAGAACCCTCCTTAATACAAATCTGTTGCCTTCTTTCATTGCGTTCATCCCTGCACATGTAAGCTGTGTAAGCAACATCAATGTCTTTTTCAATAGCCTTCAAATATTCAGCTTTCAGTGCTGTCTTTGGTTCAATGATTTCCAAGTACAGCTCAACTCCCGCTAGCTTAACTTCCATACTAGTATGCGCAGCTCCTGTCCAAACACTCCTGTTGCGATCGTCCCTGGTAAGCCTAAACGTGTAGCTAAAGTTGCTGGTCAGGCGATTAAAAGTATTGCAGAACCCGCTCATGAATCTCAAAGGTACAAATATATCTACATGTCTATACTGAGAATTCTTTGCGCCATTATCAGCACCCGTCAATGCATAGTTATATATCCCCTTTCTCTTTGTATAACCTGAATCATTTACGTCTCCTTTCTCCTCATTAGGGATGAAGCCAGCGCCGCTACCAAGTTGAATAAAATCTGGGTTTTCAATGAGACAATGAGTGTCATACACTACACCAAAGTTGGCAATTCTCTCCAGCTCTGTACTCCCGTTCGACACGCTAAACTCCTTAAACATGTAGGCCCAGAAGTTGCTGATTAGCGTGACATCAGCGTCATGCTTGTCAGTATTAGCACCATCAGCATTTGTACCACCTTTAGTCTTGTATTGGAATGTCATGTAAAACCCGCTCCTTAGACTGTGAACGCTGACCAGAGATGAACACCCAGTGTAAGTGAATGTTAGCGTTTGACCAGAGCCCAAATTAGTTTCATTCTGATTTTCATGACTGGGGACTCTTACTTGAGTCGCTTTGATTGTGCTGTCATCACTCAAGATAGGCTTGTTGATTTTATAGAAAACTGGCGTCAGAGGATCGTTCATTTTTTTAGTTTAAAAATTAAAATTAAAAAATGAAACGAAAAAATTCTCATTACATCTCTGACTTAGAGAAGCTCGCAGAAGCTGAAAAACGAGTCACTGGGTTAATTAACAAAGAGCAGCAGTCCTACAATGAGTTTATCCAAGCCGCCACTGAGTTTCACAAACCAGGTTACACCGAAGCAAAGAAATCCATTGAAACAGTTAAGGAAGCTGTTGATGAGATTCAAGAGAGCCAGTTTCAGAATACGCTGAATAAAATTCCATCTGGCGAAACGTCTCCTCAAGCATCTCAGCAAAAATTGAAAGTAACAGATAACTTCTTTGGGCCAGTAGAATATGAAGGCAAACGCGTCTTTGGTGTTAGTGTCTGGCGTAAAAATATTTTTACTGATCCTGTGGATTATCATCTTGAGATAACGAAAGAAAGTATTGGAGTCATCAAAGAAGGCGCGGCCGGGGAAGGAGAAAACGCCTCAAAGAAAGTTGCTTTCACCCAAGTATTGCTCAACTTCATGACTAAAAATCAAGAAACTATTTCTGCGAAACAGCTAAAAAATTATAAAGATCTGGTGACTTTTGCTTTACAAAGAGACATAGACATCCTTAAAGTCCCTGATATACTCAAATTTTTACATGACAATGGGGTCGACCTGAACAGCTTTAGAAAGTATAAGCACTTTAAACAATGGTTTGACCTGCCAGATCAGCTAGAAGTCATAAATTACCAGGAACAGCAAAAACAACTCTCTCAGCAACAAGAGATCCCTCAGCAACAAGAGATGCCTCAGCAGCAACAAAGCCCTAAAAAATTAACAGAAGAAGATGTACTCTCTCAACTTGAGACAGCAGATCCAACTCAAGTAGCTAATTACAAAACGGCAAATCCACAAGTATGGAGGCATCTAGAACAATTCTCACCAGATAGAATGCAGCGAATTTCAAACAGAGTTTTCACACCAAGGCAAGACATTAGATCACCAGAAACATCACCAGAGACATCACCAGAGACATCACCAGATACATCAGCTGCAAGTACCGGCACAGGGATGCCTGAAGTCTACAAGCGACTAGTCGTTCTCCTAGGAGCAGCAAAGACAGGTTTAAAGGATGAGAATAGAAAAGAGTTTGTTCATATTCTTGATAAAATGCTAGAAAAGAAGTACATCGATAAAAGAGCAAGAGAACTTTTACTTTCAAGGTTCAATAAAAAATAATTTTTTTTCACATAAAAAATGCCACTAATCTTCGAAAAAGACGTCCCTAAATACTACGATGAGAACGAATTAAAGCTCATTAAAAGAGGATCTGGACTTTTTCCAGCAGGTCATTATCCAAGAAAAGAGCGATCGGGTAACGGTATTGCTGATTTGATCGCCCAGGGGGCAAAGATTTTCAAAGTCATCAGTGAGAACAAGGAAAATATTAAAAATGCTGCCGAGGTCGGGGGCCAGGCGATGGGAAGTGTAGTCACAGCTGCGAAGAAGATCAAGGACACTATAAATGACGGTCAACCACTCGCACCAAATTCATTGGCGTCAAATTCATTGGCACCAAGCGCTGATAGCATTGATCCATCTGTTTATGCTAAGATGAGAGCCGATCTTAAAAAAGGCAGCGGTTTTAAATACGACTAAGGTGCTTTCTTGGGGTACAAGACATGTGGGGGTACAAGACGTCTTGCAAAAAGACATATATAAGTAAAAAAAAACACACGCACCGGTTATGGACCCAGTGCCAGAGACACTAACGTTGTTAAAGTAAATTTGGGAAGGTTTGCGTTCGAATCACAAGACGGCCTGCCGCGGTTGCCTCTTTTCAAATTTTTTATTTCGTGTAATAAAGTTGACCAGGATTGTTTTTCATGACCATATGTCTTTATCTGTAGTGCCGATATTGCGTCCATAAGTGCAGAAAATATAAAGGCCGAATGTATTTTTACACAGTTGCTTTCTACTGCCGCGTCGGCGATGCCTTTACGGTCCGCGGCCGTGAACTCAAGGCGATTTGCCAGGCGGCGTTCCAAGACAATCGCCTTTGATTCTAGGGCATTTGTCTGCGGTTCCAGGGTATTTGTCCTTATTTCCAGGAGATTTATCTCCGATTCTAGCGTAGTGACCCTTGATTTCAATGCAGAATTCTCCGATTCTAGGGCTTGTATACGTTTTGATAGGTCACTGAGTTTTGCGTTTTGCGAAATGTCTTGTCTTGTGATTTCGTCTGTGTTGATGTACCTAGAATCTAGGAACGACAGCTTGTAAGTATTGGAAGGTTGATTTACGACGCCAGCGAAATTCATGTTGTTTTTTTTTATTTTAATTTTTATTTTTAAAATGGATTTTTCAAATGATTTCAACCCTCATTGGATTCGGAACCAAATCAAATTTACTCATAACGAGGCAATTCCTGGTCATTTCAGATGTATTGTTGTTGGAGAATCAGGCTCAGGGAAGACATTCAGAATCTTTAACATGCTTCTGAGACCAGGATTTCTTGACTATGACACACTGCACATCTACTCACCCACTCTGTACCAAGATGAGTATAAGATGTTGATTGCAGGTCTACAGAACAAACTAAAAAAGGAGCATATCATTCAGTGTTTTAATAACCAATCCAAGCTGCCAAGTGATCCAGAAATTGTCGCCAGAGAATATGCTAACCATATCCCAGATAATGAAAAGTGGCACGACATTAAAGTGTTCACTTATGGGGACCCGCAAATTGATCCTAAAACTAAACTTCTCCCTCAGCCTGATGAACTGGAAAAGGGAAGGAAGCATTTGATTGTCTTTGATGACTGCATGACAGGGCCCCAGAAGCAAATTGAAAACTATTTCACCAGGGGTCGACACAACAACTGTAATGTAATCTATATTACCCAAAACTGGTTTGAGTTGCCAAATAAAACTATTCGTGGGAACTGCAATCTGATCCTCTTGTTCCCAACCATACCGCAAGACCGACTGAAGAGGTTAAGTAACGAGGTGATTGCTCCAGCTCATTTTACTAAGCCTCCATTTGATCGAAAGGACGATGGTCGAAAGGTAGCACACAAGGTATCGCAGGAAGAATTTGTTAACCTATGCTTTGAAAAGTGGAATAAACCTTATCAGTTCGTGATGATTAACAAAGAGAAAAGAACAGTAGCCTAATTTAAAAAAACAAACAAAAAATGTCCATAAACTTTGCTGGCGAATCTACTAGTGGCTCCACTGCACACTCGCTTGCTTTCCTTGACAGGCGCTACATTAACGTTGACGAAAAAATCCCGGAGATCGGACCAATTAAAGGCCGTTTAAAACCATTGGAACGGTCAGCACAACATCATCAAATAAACATTGAAGACTTGCGGGCAAAAATAGCAAAGCTGACCGCCATCGTTGAGACTCTAGCTCAAACTCTCAGATCGGAAATCAATGCAAAAGACATTACTATAAGAACAGCGATTAATAAAAAGCGAGACATCCTTGATTCCTATTCACAAGCAGAGACTGATGCCTTATTTACCGCTTGGAGAACAACCATTAATCAAAATGTTGCAAAAATAAAAAAGATAGAAAGAGATGTTGCCACGCACACAAGCTATCTGGATAGAATTTATAACAAGTGGGGGAAAACTTTGAGACGAATTAGTCGCCTGGAACGACAGCACAATCTCCCTGACATTGACATTGAAGACGCCCGATCGTAAAATAGAAAAAAAATTTTTACCTATAAAAAATGGCCGAAAATGATTCTCTGTATGACCCGCAACCAAATATAGCACCTAGTGCGCCAAATCTCTATCCTACAATCAATACTTTTACCTGCAACTCTCAACAGTTCCGACTTGTAGAGATTCAGAAAATGCGAATGGATATTGAAACCGCCATTATGAAAAACTCTAAAAAACTGAAACGCTTCAACAGCCAGTGTCAAGCTTTCGAGTATATTAATATGGTTCTCGGGTCAGTGTCAATTATAAGCGGATCTGCAGCTGCTGTTTCTACACTTCCCATTATCACCGCACCAGTCGCTATTCCACTTGGAATTATTGGGGCCTCGTGTGGTCTCATTTCAGCGGTTACAGGAGCTCTAACTCGAAGCAGACGCCAGAAGCTAAAGCATCTGCAGGAAATGCAAGCAAAACAGAAAAGCATCCAGTCGGCAGTCACCGGATACATTTCAAAAGCAATAGAAGACAAGTTCATTTCAGAGGATGAGTTTCAAAGCATTCAAAAACTTTATGAGCAGCTCAATGAGCAACATGTACATCTGAATAGCATTGATGACATGAGCCAATTGAGAAATGATATCGAAACTGTCTTCAAAAACTATGCAATCAAACACGCTTCAAAAAAAAACTAAACATTTAAACTTAAAATGATTTCCCTATAGCTTTTTTGAGTCTTAGTCATTGCATATAAAACAGTCATACACAGCTCTCCGCAAATATCACTGCTAAGCCCCTGCAGAATAAAGTCTGAGCGGTAGATTTTTATGTTCCCGAGTGTCGCTCGCGACCGAGCTTGTATATATTGCCTTAGCTCATCAGGAACAGCCGTCCCATAGCTATCAAAGTAGTAGTACTTATGCTTTCTGTTTGGATCAATCACCCAGCAAACCCAGTGAGACCCTGGTTTCTCGGCAGTGTCAAAGTTCATGATGCCACATTCTTCAATGCCAAATTCTTTTTTGGGTTCTTGTGGGTGGTCGGATTCAGGTAATGTATCCTTCATAAAGACGCCTTTAAAGTTTGGGATTTCTAGTTCTTTTGCCAACTGTTCCAGAAAAATATTTGTCGTCATTATTTTTTGTCATTTTTTTTAAATTCAGCCTACGTTTTTAAACCTTATACTTCAACCTACGCTTTTTAAACCTTATACTTCAACCTCCAGTGTCCAAATGGAAGACTCGTAATATTGTCTTGAAAGACAACCCTCTTATTATCTGCCCCTGACAGGCCAATCTTTTTCTGGTTTATGGTAAAAATATTATGGTTCTTCGACTGAAGCTTTACAAACTCATGTGTAGTTTTCTTATTATGTAACAGGGCATCTCTGTAGGCTTCTTCATGCAGAGATTTCTTAACTACATGCTTTGGAATTCCCTTGGACTTCTTAATTACACCGCTTTCACTGCATTTAACAAAATACGATTTTGATCTCAAACCAATGAACTCGGAGATAACATCACCTGCCTCTACATCTTTCATTTTACCAATTACTTTTTTATTGGATGGGTCGAACACTTGATCCCCTTTCAAAGTTTTAAATGATTCTGGATACTCTGACAAATCGTAAGGGTTTTGGGGGCCCCGGTTTTGTTCAAGCATGTCCTGATAGATGTCCTTAGTCTGAATGTCTAGAATTAGAGAGTCGGTGTCAGTGTAAAGAAGTTTTAACCGAGTGTCGCCTGTGACCGAGCTCCGATCCCCATATTGTCGTTTCATGTCATAGAAGAAACTGTACATAAGACGCTTCGATTCATCAAGCACAGTGACACCTGTAAATATAGGTTTGCAGAGTGTTGCTTTTGTCTTATAGAATAGAACAGCCCCTAAGTAATCGTTGAAGACGTGAAGTTCCTTAAAAGTCGGTTTAGAAATATTTCTCTGAATGATGTCACGCTCATGAACGGTGACGAGTTTTAGATTTGTGCGGTTGCGCTCATTTTCAAGAGTCTTGCCGTATACAGAGTTGTTTGCCAGCTTGAACAGATCCTTGTCAAAGTTGTTGGTTGCTTTGGCTCTGAACTGGGTGTTCTTTTCTATGTAGGGTTTCATCCACGCTTCTTCTGTGAATTTGAGGGCCCTATGTACATGTGTGACCCTACAGCCTAAGGATATGAAGTACTGTAGCAGCTTATAATGAATTTTGTAGCGAGTCTTGTTGTGTAGGTTTTGGGTGAGTTTAGCTGTGTGTTCGTTTTCTGTAGACAGGTTCCATGAGCCATCTGGGTGCTCGATAATCTTTGGGCAGTTAATATTCTCCGGGAATGGCGCAAAGTCAGAGAAATGATCATGGAGTTCATAGGGAATTTCTACGTCAACCTCGTAAATCGCAGGTATCGAAAACGCTGATGCTGAATACTCTAAAGGAATTTGTGATACGGGGAGCCACTGGAAGTCTCTCACCGGTAAGTCTTGACTCATTGCCCAACCATAGAGATTGTTGGCGTCTAAATAAACGATATAATTTGTGGGTTTCGTTGGGTCATAAGATTCGAGATACGGATTGTTCGCCTTTCCATATCTGTTCACGCAGATTGATATGCCGCCTCTTTTCGCTGTGTCTATAAAATTGTACATGTCAATGTCGGTTAGAAGTTCAACATACCAGTCTGGGTTTTCATCCCATTTCATTTTAAGTAGAGATTCCCAGCTGGTAGCAGGCAAACTTACATAATGTGCGGGATCAAGACCATATGCTGTGTACCAGGTGTTTCTGAAGGTTTGAAACACATCGGCCAAAAGAAACACATCAGTGTAAAGATAAATCATGTGGTATTGAAAAAAGTTTTGGCAGTTGAAATGTTTGTAGACTGCTTGTGCGTGCTCATAGTCTTTGTCAGAAATTCCTGAGTTTTTTAGCTGCGAGAAGAACTTTTCTTTTGGTGGAAGTTCACCTTCAAAGATGTGCGAGATGTGCGAACCGGTCACATACTCATAAGGGTAGAAGCCTTTCTTTCTGAGTAGCTTGAAAGATTCGGGATCTTGTTTTGCTAATATTTGTGCCAGGATTTTTGTATAAGTGCATTGCTCATCTGTTAGATTTTTACTTAATGCGCGTAGACTGGCTGCTAGGAACAGATAAGTATCCTTGATTTTAACCAAACCAGAACAACCGCTTAGTGACCCGGACGCCCCCACCTCTGTTATGTTGAGGCATTTAAACTTTTCCTTGTTCTCTGCTATGCAGTCGAGGTGAATGCCCTCTATTTCACCTATTCTTTCAACGATTAGGTGCAGGTCGTATGAACGAGCGTTATGTAGAAAAATATTTAAATCGTGGATGTTATTTTTTAGCTTTAGGTTGCAGGTTTTGTGTGCGGCACCTCTGAAGCCGCCGTCGAAGTGTGAATGGTCTCTAACTTTCGGATTCTTTAAACTGTCTTCAAATGCTTTTCTGCATATGTAGCAACGGGTCGCTGATTGAAAAGTGATCTCATCCTGTTCGGTCATATTGATTGGCACAGGTGGGATTGAGCTAAATTTTCTACGTAACTCTAGCATTTTAAATATAAACTGTTTAACACAGTCTTTCCCAAAGAAGTGGTTATACTCGATGACATCAGAATTTCCAAGATGTCCATGATTATTATATTTCCGATTTCCAATGCAAACGTATGCTACTGAATTTGGGACGTGTTTGCCGTTAACATTTGAACATTCAAAGTCGGCAAATACAATAAAGGGAAGTTTCTCCATCTTGTGATAATTTTTAAACCGTAAATACTTCTGGTTACCGAAAGGAAGAGAGCAGTTAGTTGGATGGTCCTCACAGGTGAGTTCATGCTCTGTGAGTTTTGCCTCCCGACTTTCTTTACCACCACAATAATACTTAAGACACAATCTGCAGATAGATACGGCTTCTTTGTGGTTTGTCATTTGCTTGTGGAGAAGCCTAGAAAGATCTTTAATCCAAACATAATGAGCCTCAGACTGTAAGTTTCCAATTATGAGAAGATCGACTTCTATGCGCCTGGCTGCTGGGTGTCGGGTCGGGTCTTCGTCTAGAATATTCTTGCTACTCCTAACAATTTCAACTTTCTCTTTGCTTTCATTCCACTCGAATACGGTGATTCTGATTTTATTATTAAACACTTCCTCTAGTTTGGGGATTTGAGAGACTGCTAAACCCCCTTTCTCAAATAATATTCCTTTGCTGATACACTTGGTAAAATACTCGTCAAAGTACGTCTTATAATGTGAAGTTCTTTCAGGATGGGCTCGATCCTTGTCGTACAATAATGCTGACAAAACCGCCCATAAAGCGCAGCAGTTGTCATAGTTCTTCACGTTGATACATGCCTTTTTATTGGCGAGCTTTGTTGGTAGTTCCAGGTAAGAAGAAGCTTTAAGGGGATCGAATTTGAAAATCATAGCTGAAACTTTTCGAATCCCAGTAACAACCCAACCAGAACCTCTTGATGTAAAGGCGTCAATCTTTTTACTAACTTCTTGTAGAAAAGGGTCTGGTGAATCGGTTGGACTAAAGGGTGAAGCCTTAGTGGTCATGTAATATTCAAGATGTTCGGTGGGTTTCGTAGGCATATAAAATTCCAATAAAAACGAGAGCTGAAGCTTGAAGGTTTTGCGAGTTTTAAGTGTGTGATTGATAACTGATTGAATGTCATCTCTGAAGTCATTTACGTCAGGAGTCGTTGTTGTGTTGGATGTTGTTGTGGATGTTGCTGTGTTGTGTTTGGCGGGAATGGTGTACTCTATGTAGTGGTCTGTAAAAGTTCTCTTTGCAAATTGAATGTCTTCTTGGTTCATATCTGACTCAATTTGGTGGATTGTTCTTTCCAGGTCATCCTGTTCCTGTTTATTCTGTGGGTATTTAGGTACATTTTGCCCTGTGAGAGTTTGGTACTTGTTAACTAGGTTGCGGCTCTTCTGTTGGTGTTCAGCTGCTGGGTTTTTTACTGGAGTGTACTGATCTGATGACTGTAGTTGCTTTATTACTTCTAATTGTTTCTCATAGCTGCCTAGGTATCCTGGGTCTGTATTGAACTTTTGCTTACAGAGTTCTTGAAGATATTTGCTTTTGTCCTGAAATGAAAGATTTTGGCTTCGCGAAAAATCTTTAGAAAAATAAGAGTTTACAGAATCTTTTGCTGGATTTGCTTTCGGCATGTTTTTTTCTATAAGTTTAAAAAAAATTTTTGGGTGGTCACCCTTAGCTTTTGCTTGAACTTCTCTGGACTAATAACTTTTGATTAATTTGAGTATTACTGATCAGATCCCTGCTTTTATCTTTTCACATCCGGAGCATTGTAAATCCTGCTTTGTGCAATGTCATAATGGCTTTAATAATGTCGGATTTTGAAATGCTTTCGGTTACCGAGGGATTAGGTTCCAAAGGGCATCCTTCACCTGCTTTAATTGTGACTCCCTTTTCTTGGGCAATTTTCTGCATCTCTAACTGGTGAGCCCTGTCATTGCCCGCTTTCACAGCCGTTGCAACACCTCCAGCTACACCACCGGCAGCACCAACTGCACCCGCAATGATTGGAATCAGTGCAGCGAGGGGCAGAATTCCACCTGTCTTTTCATCTGTAATGCTGCGGGGGTTGTGGGTGTGGTTATTGCAATCTTTACAATGGATTTGCTGCTGTAACGGATCGACTTTCACTTTCATGCCCTTAATAGTTACAAAACCTGGTTGTTTAGAGTCGATGATTTTGCTAATTTTATTAACTGTTCTGGTTTCGATCATTTTTTGTACATTTTTATTTTTCAATTTATTTCTGTGTCACTTGGAATGACGAGAAGTTCTGCTCTGGCAAATGATCTTGTAGGGGATTTAGGATTAAAGACTTGAGACAGAAAATAGTAGTCACCGGTGGCTGTTGTAAAGTGTCTGTCTATTTTATGTACATCTAAACTGAAATAGGGGTCAGTTGCTCGTCTCTTGGTGTCCTTTTCTAATTCTCCCGGCAGGTAAAGGAATCGAACAAACTCAGAATTTGTGAGAATTTCCGGAGAATAAACTCCTGGGAGCTTTGGATATTTTTTTTGTTGTGGATTGGGAGATTTAAGCTGAACTTTGTCTTGTTTAATTGCAATTGAAGGTTTTAGGCCTGTCATGCGAGAAACTTCATTGTTAAGCTGACTGATTACTACTGGGAGTTGGTCTTTCCATTTCGTGTAGTATTGTCCGCTCTTCAGTTTGAGCTCCTCTGCTGTCTGCTTAGTAAATAGTCGCTTGGCTAAAGTTAGATTAAATCTTTCTACGAAGGCTTGATCTCTGTGAAGCTCGGTTCTACCGTAACGAATTTTTGTATTATTTTTTTGCATTAGAGTTTTAACTCGACCCATGAAGTCTTTACCCGGGTCTGTCATCAATGTTTATGGGAAGGTTAAGGGTGAATTTTCGTAAATATCTTGAAAAGCAGTTGCTACAACTTCTGACTTCTTTGTTTTCAGCGGTCTTGCTTCTTTATAACGCGAAGCTAAATCAATGACAGTGAGAGCGTACTTATACCCAGAGTCGTTTGGGAGAAACAGAAGATCAGCTTGGTGCGCCTCATTAGGCTTATAGATGTTGAAGTGGGGTCTTGTAAATTTAACAGGAGGGAAATAGACTTGATAGACAGCCTGTTTAGACAGCCATTTTTCTACTATTTGTTTTGGTTCTTTACTGAGTTCTGTTAATTTGGAGACGGCATTATTTCCGATAAAATAACCATTGTCACGGTAATAGATTGCTTGTAATTTGTTCTCAGTCATTATTTTTTAATTTAATTTTTAATAAAAAATAAATTAAAATGCCCGACATTCACGGAATAATTGAAAAGCTTCCGAAGCCAAGCAAAGGGTGGACAATCCCTGGATATAAGTATTGCGGCCCTTTGAACCCTCTTGAAATTCAATTAGATGCCAACAATGTGCCTAATCCGGGTCATGAGCCTGTGGATGAACTTGATGAGGTATGTATGGAACATGATATTAAGTATCGCGACTTCCCAAATGAAAAGCATCGGTGGGATAAAGAGATGCTTAAAAGGCTAGACAATATGGGGGCATCGAGTGGTTGGAGAGAGAGTATGGCGAGGAAATTAGTTAAAGGAGTTATAGCTGGAAAGACTAAGCTAGGGCTGGGGATTGGCGGGTGCATAGGGGAAGAGAGATCAGTGGGATTTGTATTGCACGCGCCGTACAGGGAATTGGGACGACTGCTCAAAGAGATTGGGCTAAAGAGAGCTTGGGCTAGAGAGACGAAAAATCTTTCCTTTTTCTTCTGAGCAGTAGAAGCAGGAAACAAAGCAGTAACTCAATTATTGTACAGTATTGTATTGTACAATTATTGTACCTTGCTCAAAAATTGCACAGGTTCCCGCGAGGGACTGGGCCAGATCGATCAAGGGAGAGACAGACAGCCCGCGCAACCGCTCGGCCTGAGACCGAAAGAGACAGGAAAGAAACAGGAAAGAGCATGGGAAAATAGGGGAAAAAAGAGAGACTTTATTGATTTGCACACTCCATTTTGTACATAAGTGTAACAAATATGAATTTCGATCATTTCTGCTGAATCGGCTCTACTCTGCTCTGCTCTAGTTTAAGCAAGACTTTCAAACAAAAAAATGGCTCAATCGCAATTGAAAAGCATTAAAAAAATCATTGTCGGCCTGAAGGACCTCCAGAAGAAGGACCCCACTGAAGTAGCTCTGCTAATGAACGATTGGACGAAGGAAGAGGTAGCATCGTTTGAATCTGGAATTGAAAAACTTTGCAAAGCAAATGTCAAGGAACGCGGTACAACGGTTGGGCATGCTGAGCGGCAAGAGGAGGCTCGATTTCTTCGGAATCTCGCCCTGAAATTGTCGGCCATTGAAGATCAAGGTGTTAAAGTCCAAACAAATTGTTTGGAAATCATTAAAATGTTAGCCCTTGACCTTGCTAAGGAGACTCAGCAAGAACTGCTTCAACGTTGGAAGGCATTGCAGAAGGGCATTGCCAATCTCAACGTTGTCAAGGCAATGGCCCAATATGAGCAAGCAAGAATAATAAATCATTTCGGGAATTCCAAAACAGAAGAGTCCCTGGCTTTGGAATTTGCCATCACCATAAGAAAGCTTCGCGATTACCTAGCTTTCTATAAGCTATGTAAAGAATACCCGAGTCTCCTGTTCACTGGCTACACCATGAGCACCTTGCTCAGGTTCAAGAAAACAATTGCAAGCCTGGCGATGGAGGACGATCGGTTCGGGGATCAGCTAAGAATGCAACATGAAACTATTGAGCTGGCGGACAATGATGGAAAGCGCACAGAGAAGAGCCTATCAAACTGGTGCGAAGAGCAGTTTGTTGAGTTTGTTGATGAGGATACTGTTGCCGCTGGGGAGGCTGCTGATGAGGCCGCTCGTGAACAAGAAGAAATTCACAACGACATCGCTGAATTTGTGAAAAATTAGTGAACTGAACACCATAACTTGACTCACACTCGCAGCTCATTGGCTGGTTTTATGCTGCGTGTGTGTTGTGTGTGTTGCGCGGAAAATCCGTAGCTTTCCTATCTATTTGTATGTGCGTGTGTGTGGGGGGAATATTCCCCTGGCACACACGCAGCTCATTGGCTGGTTAAATAAAACGACATTCTAGTGTTTAGCCTAATGGAGTCTCACGCTATTTAGTCGCACGCTATTTCATGGCTTGTGTTTTGTGACTTAATATTGTAAACAGTTTAAATATTCATGAAAAACCTAATCCAGTAAAAAGAGTTGTGCTCTGTAACAAAGAAATTAATGAAATATTGCTACAGTTTGAGACCGAGGATGGAGAAGCTGTTGATTTTAACGGCGAAGAGTTCGCAATGACAATTATCATTGAAAGAATGTGAGAAAAAATAAAAAAAAAAACAAATTACAACTGATTAATAATTTCAGCGAAGTTGTAATAGCTGTCGTAATCTTTAATAGTTACTCCATGCAAATAATGCCAGTGAGTCTTAACTGCCTGATTAAGATTCGGAATAGTTAGTGGGACATTAGGCCAATATTTTTTCATATAAAATTCACATTCCTTCTTGCATTGGTACTTAGATTTGTAATTGGGATGAGGCTTAACATAGTAAGATCCTGGAGAGACAGTTGGAAGCATTTTTATTGAAAATTTATAATTTTTTTTCGGGGTGAGTACCCTGTGTTGATTCCTAAATGTGTTCAAGTTGCTAGAATGAGGCTTAGGTTTAATGTCTCCAGATAATAGCGTGAGGTCCATTGAACTCGCCAGGATAAACAAAATAATGGATTATGGATTATGATTTTTTTGCATGTTACGAGGTTTTTGTGGCTGTCCCAATTTTTCCTCTGTCCCAGAGGACCCATTGGGGAAAAGATACGAATCTATGGGGACATATTAAATTTAGGCTAGTGAATGGGATCTGGTGACTTTTGGTCAAAAAGGGGAGGTACCCTATTTTTGCTGAAGTGCCTGGGGATATTTAATTTAGTTATAGGCGCATATAGAAAAGGGCGATTCTCACTGTCCTGAAAGCCCCGTCTTGCATTCTACTTAAAATAGACAGGCACTTTACAACAGCAACTGGTGACTACTATTTTCTGTCTCAAGCCTTTAATCCTAAATCCCCTACAAGATCATTTGCCAGAGCAGAACTTCTCGTCATTCCAAGTGACACAGAAATAAATTGAAAAATAAATTAAAAAATAAATACGTACAAAAAATGATCGAAACCAGAACAGTTAATAAAATTAGCAAAATCATCGACTCCAAACAACCAGGTTTTGTAACTATTAAGGGTATGAAAGTGAAAGTCGATCCGTTACAGCAGCAAATCCATTGTAAAGATTGCAATCACAGCATTACAGATGAAAAGACTGGGGGAATCCTGCCTCTCGCTGCACTGATTCCAATAATTGCGGGTGCAGTTGGTGCAGCAGGTGGAGTTGCTGGAGGTGTTGCAACGGCTGTGAAAGCGGGCAATGACAGGGCTCACCAGGTAGAGATGCAGAAAATCGCCAGAGAAAAGGGAGTCACAATTAAAGCAGGTGAAGGCGGCCTTTGGGAAAACGAAAACATTTCAAAATCCGACGTCCTAAAAGCTATAATGACATTGCATAAAGCAGGATTTACAATGCTCCGGATGTGAAAAGATAAAAGCAGGGATCTGATCAGTAATACTCAAATTAATCAAAAGTTATTAGCCCCAGAGAAGTTCAAGCAAAAGCTAAGGGTGACCACCCAAAAAAATTTTTTTTAAACTGATAGAAAAAACATGCCGAAAGCAAATCCAGCAAAAGATTCTGTAAACTCTTATTTTCCTAAAGATTTTTCGCGAAGCCAAAATCTTTCATTTCAGGACAAAAGCAAATATCTTCAAGAACTCTGTAAGCAAAAGTTCAATACAGACCCAGGATACCTAGGCAGCTATGAGAAACAATTAGAAGTAATAAAGCAACTACAGTCATCAGATCAGTACACCCCAGTAAAAAACCCAGCAGCTGAACACCAACAGAAGAGCCGCAACCTAGTTAACAAGTACCAAACTCTCACAGGGCAAAATGTACCTAAATACCCACAGAATAAACAGGAACAGGATGACCTGGAAAGAACAATCCACCAAATTGAGTCAGAGATGAACCAAGAAGACATTCAATTTGCAAAGAGAACTTTTACAGACCACTACATAGAGTACACCATTCCCGCCAAACACAACACCGCAACATCCACAACAACATCCAACACAACAACGACTCCTGACGTAAATGACTTCAGAGATGACATTCAATCAGTTATCAATCACACACTTAAAACTCGCAAAACCTTCAAGCTTCAGCTCTCGTTTTTATTGGAATTTTATATGCCTACGAAACCTACTGAACAACTTGAATATTACATGACCACTAAGGCTTCACCCTTTAGTCCAACCGATTCACCAGACCCTTTTCTACAAGAAGTTAGTAAAAAGATTGACGCCTTTACATCAAGAGGTTCTGGTTGGGTTGTTACTGGGATTCGAAAAGTTTCAGTTATGATTTTCAAATTCGATCCCCTTAAAGCTTCTTCTTACCTGGAACTACCAACAAAGCTCGCCAATAAAAAGGCTTGTATCAACGTGAAGAACTATGACAACTGCTGCGCTTTGTGGGCGGTTTTGTCAGCATTATTGTACGACAAGGATAGAGCCCATCCTGAAAGAACTTCCCATTATAAGACGTACTTTGACGAGTATTTTACCAAGTGTATCAGCAAAGGAATATTATTTGAGAAAGGAGGTTTAGCAGTCTCTCAAATCCCCAAACTAGAGGAAGTGTTTAATAATAAAATCAGAATCACCGTATTCGAGTGGAATGAAAGCAAAGAGAAAGTTGAAATTGTTAGGAGTAGCAAGAATATTCTAGACGAAGACCCGACCCGACACCCAGCAGCCAGGCGCATAGATGTCGATCTTCTCATAATTGGAAACTTACAGTCTGAGGCCCATTATGTTTGGATTAAAGATCTTTCTAGGCTTCTCCACAAGCAAATGACAAACCACAAAGAAGCCGTATCTATCTGCAGATTGTGTCTTAAGTATTATTGTGGTGGTAAAGAAAGTCGGGAGGCAAAACTCACAGAGCATGAACTCACCTGTGAGGACCATCCAACTAACTGCTCTCTTCCTTTCGGTACCCAGAAGTATTTGCGGTTTAAAAATTATCACAAGATGGAGAAACTTCCCTTTATTGTATTTGCCGACTTTGAATGTTCAAATGTTAACGGCAAGCACGTCCCAAATTCAGTAGCATACGTTTGCATTGGAAATTCTGATATCATCGAGTATAACCACTTCTTCGGGGAAGAATGTGTTAAACAGTTTATATTTAGAATGCTAGAGTTACGTAGAACATTTAGCTCAATCCCACCTGTGCCAATCAATATGACCGAACAGGATGAGATCAATTTTCAATCAGCGACCCGTTGCTACATATGCAGAAAAGCATTTGAAGACAGTTTAAAGAATCCAAAAGTTAGAGACCATTCGCACTTCGACGGCTGCTTCAGAGGTGCCGCACACAACACCTGCAACCTAAAGCTAAAAAATAACATCCACGATTTAAATATTTTTCTACATAACGCTCGTTCATATGACCTGCACCTAATCGTTGAAAGAATAGGTGAAATAGAGGGCATTCACCTCGACTGCATAGCTGAGAACAAGGAAAAGTTTAAATGCCTCAACATAACAGAGGTGGGGGCGTCCGGTTCACTAAGCGGTTGTTCTGGTTTGGTTAAAATCAAGGATACTTACCAGTTCCTACAAGCCAGTCTACGCGCATTAAGTAAAAATCTAACAGATGAGCAATGCACTTATACAAAAATCCTGGCAAAAATATTAGCAAACCAAGATCCCGTATCTTTCAAGCTACTCAGAAAGAAAGGCTTCTACCCTTATGAGTATGTGACCGGTTCGCACATCTCGCACGTCTTTGAAGGTGAACTTCCACCAAAAGAAAAGTTCTTCTCGCAGCTAAAAAACTCAGGAATTTCTGACAAAGACTATGAGCACGCACAAGCAGTCTACAAACATTTCAACTGCCAAAACTTTTTTCAATATCACATGATCTATCTTTACACTGATGTTTTTCTTTTGGCCGACGTGTTTCAAACCTTTAGAAACACCTGGTACACAGCATATGGACTTGATCCCGCACATTATGTAAGTTTGCCTGCCACCAGCTGGGAATCTCTACTTAAAATGAAATGGGATGGAAACCCAGACTGGTATGTTGAACTTCTAACCGACATTGACATGTACAATTTTATAGACACAGCGAAAAGAGGCGGCATATCAATTTGCGTGAACAGATATGGAAAGGCGAATAATCCGTATCTCGAATCTTATGACCCAACGAAACCCACAAATTATATCGTTTATTTAGACGCTAACAATCTCTATGGTTGGGCAATGAGTCAAGACTTACCGGTGAGAGACTTCCAGTGGCTCCCCGTATCACAAATAAACCCAGCGTTTTCGATACCTGCGATTTACGAGGTTGACGTAGAAATTCCCAATGAACTCCATGATCATTTCTCTGACTTTGCGCCATTCCCGGAGAATATTAACTGCCCAAAGATTATCGAGCACCCAGATGGCACGTGGAACCTGTCTACAGAAAACGAACACACAGCTAAACTTACCCAAAACCTACACAACAAGACTCGCTACAAAATCCATTATAAGCTGCTACAGTACTTCATATCCTTAGGCTGTAGGGTCACAAATGTACATAGGGCCCTCAAATTCACAGAAGAAGCGTGGATGAAACCCTACATAGAAAAGAACACCCAGTTCAGGGCCAAAGCAACCAACAACTTTGACAAGGATCTGTTCAAGCTAGCAAACAACTCTGTATACGGCAAGACTCTTGAAAATGAGCGCAACCGCACGAATCTAAAACTCGTCACCGTTCATGAGCGGGACATCATTCAGAGAAATATTTCTAAACCGACTTTTAAGGAACTTCACGTCTTCAACGATTACTTAGGGGCTGTTCTATTCTATAAGACAAAAGCAACACTCTGCAAACCTATATTTACAGGTGTCACTGTGCTTGATGAATCGAAGCGTCTTATGTACAGTTTCTTCTATGACATGAAACGACAATATGGGGATCGGTTAAAACTTCTTTACACTGACACCGACTCTCTAATTCTAGACATTCAGACTAAGGACATCTATCAGGACATGCTTGAACAAAAACACCTCCCCCAAAACCCTTACGATTTGTCAGAGTACCCAGAATCATTTAAAACTTTGAAAGGGGATCAAGTGTTCGACCCATCCAAAAAAAAAGTAATTGGTAAAATGAAAGATGTAGAGGCAGGTGATGTTATCTCCGAGTTCATTGGTTTGAGATCAAAATCGTATTTTGTTAAATGCAGTGAAAGCGATGAAAGCAATGAATCAGGAAAAATAATTAAGAAGTCCAAGGGAATTCCAAAGCATGTAGTTAAGAACTCTCTGCATGAAGAGGCCTACAGAGATGCCCTGTTACATAATAAGAAAACTACACATGAGTTTGTAAAGTTTCAGTCGAAGAACCATAATATTTTTACCATAAACCAGAAAAAGATTGGCCTGTCAGGGGCAGATAATAAGAGGGTTGTCTTTCAAGACAATCTTACGAGTCTTCCATTTGGGCACTGGAGGTTGAAGTATAAGGTTTAAAAACGTAGGTTGAAGTATAAGGTTTAAAAACGTAGACTAAATTTAAAAAAATAATGACAAAAAATAATGACGACAAATATTTTTCTGGAACAGTTGGCAAAAGAACTAGAAATCCCAAACTTTAGAGGCGTCTTTATGAAGGATACATTACCTGAATCCGACCACCCACAAGAACCCAAAAAAGAATTTGGCATCGAAGAATGTGGCATCATGAACTTTGACACTGCTGAAAAACCAGGGTCTCACTGGGTTTGCTGGGTGATTGATCCAAACAGAAAGCATAAGTACTACTACTTTGATAGCTATGGGACGGGCGTTCCTGATGAGCTAAGGGAATATATGGGAGCTCCAAAAATCTACCGCTCAGACTTTATTCTGCAGGGGCTTAGCAGTGATATTTGCGGAGAGCTGTGTATGACTGTTTTATATGCAATGACTAAGACTCAAAAAAGCTATAGGGAAATCATTTTAAGTTTAAATGTTTAGTTTTTCTTTGAAGCGTGTTTGATTGCATAGTTTTTGAAGACAGTTTCGATATCATTTCTCAATTGGCTCATGTCATCAATGCTATTCAGATGTACATGTTGCTCATTGAGCTGCTCATAAAGTTTTTGAATGCTTTGAAACTCGTCTTCTGAAATGAACTTGTCTTCTATTGCTTTTGAAATATACCCGGTGATAGAAGACTGGATGCTTTTCTGTTTTGCTTGCATTTCTTGCAGATGCTTTAGCTTCTGGCGTCTGTTTCTATTTTACAGGAGTTAGAGCTCCTGTAACCGCTGAAATGAGACCACACGAGGCCCCAATAACTCCAAGTGGAATGGCGATTGGTGCGGTGATAATGGGAAGTGTAGAAACAGCAGCTGCAGATCCGCTTAGAATTGACACTGACCCGAGAACCATATTAATATACTCGAAAGCTTGACACTGGCTGTTGAAGCGTTTCAGTTTTTTAGAGTTTTTCATAAGGGCGGTTTCAATATCCATTCGCATTTTCTGAATCTCTACAAGTCGGAACTGTTGAGAGTTGCAGGTAAAAGTATTGATTGTAGGATAGAGAGGTGCACTAGGTGCTATATTTGGTTGCGGGTCATACAGAGAATCATTTTCGGCCATTTTTTATAGGTAAAAATTTTTTTTTCTATTTTACGATCGGGCGTCTTCAATGTCAATGTCAGGGAGATTGTGCTGTCGTTCCAGGCGACTAATTCGTCTCAAAGTTTTCCCCCACTTGTTATAAATTCTATCCAGATAGAGCGTATGCGTGGCAACATCTCTTTCTATCTTTTTTATTTTTGCTACATTTTGATTAATGGTTGTTCTCCAAGCGGTAAATAAGGCATCAGTCTCTGCTTGTGAATAGGAATCAAGGATGTCTCGCTTTTTATTAATTGCTGTTCTTATAGTAATGTCTTTTGCATTGATTTCCGATCTGAGAGTTTGAGCTAGAGTCTCAACGATGGCGGTCAGCTCCTCTTTCAGCTTTGCTATTTTTGCCAAATTCTCTGCTACCCAAACATTGAAGACCCGCAAGTCTTCAATGTTTATTTGATGATGGTGTGCTGACCTTTCCAATGGTTTTAAGCGGTCTCTAATCGGTCCGATCTCCGGGATTTTTTCGTCAACGTTAATGTAGCGCCTGTCAAGGAAAGCAAGCGAGTGTGCAGTGGAGCCACTAGCAGATTCGCCAGCAAAGTTTATGGACATTTTTTGTTGTTTTTTTTTTAATCACGCTACTGTTCTTTTCTCTTTGTTAATCATCACGAACTGGTAAGGTTTATTCCACTTTTCAAAGCATAGGTTAACGAATTCTTCCTGCGATACCTTGTGTGCTACCTTTCGGCCATCGTTCTTTCGATCAAATGGGGGCTTAGTAAAATGGGCAGGAGCAATCACCTCGTTACTTAACCTCTTCAGTCGGTCTTGCGGTATGGTTGGGAACAAGAGGATCAGATTGCAGTTCCCACGAATAGTTTTATTTGGCAACTCAAACCAGTTTTGGGTAATATAGATTACATTGCAGTTGTTGTGACGACCCCTGGTGAAATAGTTTTCAATTTGCTTCTGGGGCCCTGTCATGCAGTCATCAAAGACAATCAAGTGCTTCCTTCCCTTTTCCAGTTCATCAGGCTGAGGGAGAAGTTTAGTTTTAGGATCAATTTGCGGGTCCCCATATGTGAACACTTTAATGTCGTGCCACTTTTCATTATCTGGGATATGGCTAGCATATTCACTGGCGACAATTTCTGGATCACTTGGCAGCTTGGATTGGTTATTAAAACACTGAATGATATGCTCCTTTTTAAGTTTGTTCTGTAGACCTGCAATCAACATCTTATACTCATCTTGATACAGAGTGGGCGAGTAGATGTGCAGTGTGTCATAGTCAAGAAATCCTGGTCTGAGAAGCATGTTAAAGATTCTGAATGTCTTCCCTGAGCCTGATTCTCCAACAACAATACATCTGAAGTGACTAGGAATTGCCTCGTTATGAGTAAATTTGATTTGGTTCCGAGTCCAATGAGGGTTGAAGTCATTTGAAAAATCCATTTTAAAGTAAAAATTAAAATAAAAAAAACAACATGAATTTCGCTGGCGTCGTGAATCAACCTTCCAACACTTACAAGCTGTCGTTCCTAGACTCTAGGTACATCAACACAGACGAAATCACAAGACAAGACGCCTCGCAAAACGCAAAACTTAGTGACCTATCAAAACGTATACAAGCCCTAGAATCGGAGAATTCTGCATTGAAATCAAGAGTCGCTGCACTAGAATCGGAGACAAATGCCTTGGAACGCCGAATGGCAAATCGCCTTGAGTTCACGGCCGCGGACCGTAAGGGCATCGCCGACGCGGCAGTAGAAAGCAACTGTGTAAAAATACATTCGGCCTTTATATTTTCTGCACTTATGGACGCAATATCGGCGCTACAGATAAAGACATATGGTCATGAAAAACAATCCTGGACAACTTTGTTACACGAAATAAAAAGTTTGAAACGAGGCAACCGTGGCAGACCGTCTTGCGATTCGAACACAAACCTTCCCAAATTTACTTTAACAGCGTTAGTGTCTCTGGCACTGGGTCCATAACCGGTGCGTGTGTGTGTGTGTGTGTGTGTGGTTTTTTTACTTATATATGTCTTTTGCTATTAGTCTTGTACCCCCACACGTCTTGTACCCCCAGAAAGCACCTTAGTCGTATTTAAAACCGCTGCCTTTTTTAAGATCGGCTCTCATCTTAGCATAAACAGATGGATCAATGCTAACAGCGCTTGGTGCCAATGAATTTGGTGCGAGTGGTTGAACATCATTTATAGTGTCCTTGATCTTCTTCGCAGCTGTGACTACACTTCCCGCCGCCTCGGCAGCATTTTTTATATTTTCTTTGTTCTCACTGATGACTTTGAAAATCTTTGCCCCCTGGGCGATCAAATCAGCAATACCGTTACCCGATCGCTCTTTTCTTGGATAATGACCTGCTGGAAAAAGTCCAGATCCTCTTTTAATGAGCTTTAATTCGTTCTCATCGTAGTATTTAGGGACGTCTTTTTCGAAGATTAGTGGCATTTTTTATGTGAAAAAAAAAATATTTTTTATTGAACCTTGAAAGTAAAAGTTCTCTTGCTCTTTTATCGATGTACTTCTTTTCTAGCATTTTATCAAGAATATGAACAAACTCTTTTCTATTCTCATCCTTTAAACCTGTCTTTGCTGCTCCTAGGAGAACGACTATTCGCTTGTAGACTTCAGGCATCCCTGTGCCGGTACTTGCAGCTGATGTATCTGGTGATGTCTCTGGTGAAGTCTCTGGTGATGTTTCTGGTGATCTAATGTCTTGCCTTGGTGTGAAAACTCTGTTTGAAATTCGCTGCATTCTATCTGGTGAGAATTGTTCTAGATGCCTCCATACTTGTGGATTTGCCGTTTTGTAATTAGCTACTTGAGTTGGATCTGCTGTCTCAAGTTGAGAGAGTACATCTTCTGCTGTTAATTTTTGAGGGCTTTGTTGTTGCTGAGGCATCTCTTGTTGCTGAGGCATCTCTTGTTGCTGAGAGAGTTGTTTTTGCTGTTCCTGGTAATTTATGACTTCTAGCTGATCGGGCAGGTCAAACCATTGTTTAAAGTGCTTATACTTTCTAAAGCTGTTCAGGTTGACCCCATTGTCATGTAAAAATTTGAGTATATCAGGGACTTTAAGGATGTCTATGTCTCTTTGTAAAGCAAATGTCACCAGATCTTTATAACTTTTTAGCTGTTTCGCAGAAATAGTTTCTTGATTTTTAGTCATGAAGTTGAGCAATACTTGGGTGAAAGCAACTTTCTTTGAGGTGTTTTCTCCTTCCCCGGCCGCGCCTTCTTTGATGACTCCAATACTTTCTTTCGTTATCTCAAGATGATAATCCACAGGATCATTAGAAATATTTTTACGCCAGACACTAACACCAAAGACGAGTTTGCCTTCATATTCTACTGGCCCAAAGAAGTTATCTGTTACTTTCAGTTTTTGCTGAGATGTTTCTTGCAAAGCCTGAGAATCTTGTGAGGCCGGTGGAATTTTATTCAGCGTATTCTGAAACTGACTCTCTTGAATCTCATCAACAGCTTCCTTAACTGTTTCAATTGATTTCTTTGCTTCGGTGTATCCCGGCTTGTGAAACTCAGTGGCGGCTTGGATAAACTCATTGTAGGACTGCTGCTCTTTGTTAATTAACCCAGTGACTCGTTTTTCAGCTTCTGCAAGCTTCTCCAAGTCAGAGATGTAATGAGAATTTTTTCGCTTCATTTTTTTATTTTAATTTTTTAAGTTAAAAAATGAACGATCCTCTGACGCCAGTTTTTTATAAAATCAACAAGCCTATCTTGAGTGATGACAGCACAATCAAAGCGACTCAAGTAAGAGTCCCCAGTCATGAAAATCAGAATGAAACTAATTTGGGCCCCGGTCAAACGCTAACATTCACTTACACCGGGTGTTCATCTCTGGTCAGCGTTCACAGTCTAAGGAGCGGGTTTTACATGACATTCCAATACAAGACTAAAGGTGGTACAAATGCTGCTGGTGCTAATACTGACAAGCATGACGCTGATGTCACGCTAATCAGCAACTTCTGGGCCTACATGTTTAAGGAGTTTAGCGTGTCGAACGGGAGTACAGAGCTGGAGAGAATTGCCAACTTTGGTGTAGTGTATGACACTCATTGTCTCATTGAAAACCCAGATTTTATTCAACTTGGTAGCGGCGCTGGCTTCATCCCTAATGAGGAGAAAGGAGACGTAAATGATTCAGGTTTTGCAAAAAGAAAGGGGAGATATAACTATGCCTTGGCGGGTGCTGATGATGGCGCAAAGAATCCTCAGTATAGAAATGTAGATATATTTGTACCTTTGAGATTCATGAGCGGGTTCTGCAATACTTTTAATCGCCTGACCAGCAACTTTAGTTACACATTTAGGCTTACCAGGGACGATCGCAACAGGAGTGTTTGGACAGGAGCTGAGCATACTAGAATGGAAGTTAAGCTAGCGGGAGTTGAGTTGTACTTGGAACTCATTGAACCAAAGACAGCACTGAAAGCTGAATATTTGAAGGCTATTGAAAAAGACATTGATGTTGCTTACACAGCTTACATGTGCAGGGATGAACGCAATGAAAGAAGGCAACAGATTTGTATTAAGGAGGGTTCTTGCAGCAACCCAAGGTACATTATTGTCAGTTTGAGAGATCCATTAACTATTAGTCGTTATGAACATGGAAATGTGCGAACAATTCAGCATGAAATCAGTGATAATCTTTACCCGGAAATGCCACAGAATGGAGATTTTGCAACAAACAAAATTAGTAAATTTTACTGCGAGCTGGTTGACTTAGCCGTTAAGGAGAACAACGGAATCGCTATTACGGCATGGCAGTTCAAGACTCTTTTCCCCATTTTCGGTGCAGACGTGTCGGCCAGGCAAATGCCTACTGACAACAGTCCGGTGAATATTGTGACCAATATCGACAGAAGTGAGGCAACACCCGTTGACCTTTTTATCATCTATGCATTTGAGAGGAAAATTAAGCTGAACATGATTAATAATTCTTCGAGTAAGGTTTAAAATACTTTTTTTTGTAAAAAAATGGAAGCAATTGCTGAAAGACTAAACAATATCGTGTCGCATTCGAAGGAAAGTATCCCAATTACAATAACTGGTCGACTTACAGATTCAAGTGGAACTTTTATTGAAAAACTTGAGCAACCCATTCGTCTGGACCCAGAGGCAAATTACCATGTTTATCTTAATGACTTTACTGGCTGGTCAAATGTCCCCAACGTGACAGAAAAGAATAACATGTTTTATTACAAATGGAAACAAATTGGAGGCGAAGTGAAAGAATTTCCAGTTAAATTCCCTGTGAGCACACAGAGCGTGGACACTTATAACTACTTTCTGGAGAACGTTTTTACCAAAAGGGGGCATTTTGAAACTCCTGATGCTAGCAAACCCGAGAATAAACTATTTCCTGTTAAATTGTCCTATGATCTCACTGTAATGAGAGTGGTCATGCAAGTTCATAAAGACGCAGAGGTAGAGTTTAAAGATGGCACTTGGTATCGGGAGTTGGGATTTGAAAAGAAAGTTTACAAGGCGGAAACTGCAGCACCACCCACCGCTCCTTCGCCGGGGGCGGTTATGTTGAGCCGCCAGCCAGCACGCGGTTTATTCATGGCTGAAAATATCGCGGATATTGTTAAAAGTTTGAACATTTTGATCCGAAGCAATCTCAGTCTGGACTGGGTCTTCAAGGGAAAGCGATCAAATATTTTGTACAACATTTCTAACTCAGTTGCTGGTGGACAGATGATTGTTGAGAAACCCAATCCAGTAAAAAGAGTTGTGCTCTGTAACAAAGAAATTAATGAAATAGTGCTACAGTTTGAGACAGAAGATGGAGAAGCTGTTGATTTTAACGGTGAAGAGTTCGCAATGACAATTATTATTGAAAGGATGTGAGAGAAAAAAAAATAAAATGAAATAAATTACAGTTGCTTAATAATTTCTGAAAAGTTATAGTAGCTGTCGTAATCTTTAATAGTTACTCCATGCAAATAATGCCAGTGAATCTTAATCATGCGGTTAAGATTCGGGATGGTTGGTTCAATTTTAGGCCAGAATTTTTTCATATATTCTTTGCATTCCTTCTTGCATTAGTACTTAGATTTGTAATTGGGATGAGGCTTAACATAGTACGATCCAGGAGAGACGGTTGGAAGCATTTTTATTGAAAATTTATAATTTTTTTTTCGGGGTGAGTACCCTGAGTTGATGCCTAAATGTGTTCAAGTTGCTAGAATGAGGCTTAGGTTTAATGTCTCCGGATGAAAGCTGGAGGTGCATTGAACTCGCTGGGATAAACAAAATAATGGATTATGGATTATGATTTTTTTGCATGTTACGAGGTTTTTGTGGCTGTCCCAGTTTTTTCCTCTGTCCCAAAGGACCCATTGGGAAAAAGGTACGAATCTATGGGGACATATTAAATTTAGGCTAGTGAATGGGATCTGGTGACTTTTGGTCAAAAGGGGGAGGTACCCTATTTTTGCTGAAGTGCCTGGGGATATTTAATTTAGTGTTTGAGAAGGGGGTTTGAGCATGTTACGAGTTTTTATGACTGTCCCAGGTTTTTTTCCCCTGTCCCAGATGACCCATTGGGGAAAAAGGTACGGATCTGTGGGGACATTAAATTTAGGCTAGTGAATGGGATCTGGTGACTTTTGGTCAAAAAGGGGAGGTACCCTATTTTTGCTGAAGTGCCTGGGGATATTTAATTTAGTTATAGGCGCATATAGAAAAGGGCGATTCTTACTGTCCTGAAAGCCCCGTCTTGCATTCTACTTCTGTGATTCAATTTGACAAGTGCGTCAGATCTGACAGGTGTAGTCGGAACCCCTAGACAGCTTGCGGGATAAATAATATTCAAGACTAAAATTTTACCATGGCGACTTAGGGGTCATCATTTATACTGAGGAGTCCCCAGGGACACTGGAGGATCATCGGAACTTACTTAAGGATCATCAGGGATACTGAAGGATCCTCTGGGATGCTGAAGAATCATCAAGGAAACTGAAGAATCCCCAGGGACACTCAGGGATCATCGGAGCTTACTCAAGGATCCTCTGGGACACAGAAGGATGCTCAGGGACACTAAGGGAACATCAGAGATACTGAAGGATCATCAGGGATACTGAAGTATCACCAGGGATGCTGAAAGAGCATCAGGGATGCTGAAAGATTACGGACACCGAAGGATCACCAGGTATGCCGAAGGATTATCAAGGATACTGAAGGATCATCAGGATCATCAGGAATGCTGAAGGATCACCAAGGATGCCGCAGGATTAACAGGGATGCTGAAGGATCATCAGGGATACTGAAGGATCACCAGGGATGCCGAAAGATCATCAGGGATGCTGAAGGATCATCAGGGATACTGAAGGATCACCAGGGATGCCGAAAGATCATCAGGGATGCTGAAGGATCACCAGGGATGCCGAAAGATCATCAGGGATGCTAAAGGATCACCAGGGATGCCGAAAGATCATCAGGGATACTGGATCATCAGAGATGCTGAAGGATCATCAGGGATACTGAAGGATCATCAGAGATGCTGAAGGATCATCAGGGATACTGAAGGATCATCAGAAATTACTGAAGGATCACCAGAGATACTGAAGGATCATCAGGGATGCTGAAAGATCATCAGGGATGCTGAAAGATCACCAGGGATGCTGAAAGATCACCAGGGATGCTGAAAGATCATCAGGGATGCTGAAGGATCATCAGGGATGCTGAACGATCATCAGGGATGCTGAAAGATCACCAGGGATGCTGAAAGATCATCAGGGATGCTGAAAGATCACTAGGGATGCTGAAAGATCATCAGGGATGCTGAAAGATCACCAGGGATGCTGAAGGATCATCAGGGATGCTGAAAGATCACCAGGGATGCTGAAGGATCATCAGGAAGGTGTTGCGTCAAGGTTCCCTCAGCAGCCCCCTGCGCACACACATATCGTATTAGTGTGTCCGGCATATTTCATCACAAAGACACTGTTAAGAGTCACGTGAGCACTGCATGGCTCCATATTTGCTGCTTTAGTGTTGCCGCGTATGTTAAGAGACTGCGGGGATTTGTCTTAATTTATTTAACCGTATATTTATTCGAATTTGTTTAACTTTACTGTCTGCCAGAGTATCTGGGGCGTCAGAAATTAATTAATAAAAAACAGACCGAACGCTGTCCGGCTGAAAAATAAAACCAACAACACCATCCGGCTGGCAGGGGCGACCATTTCGGCAGTGCTGAGCAACGGAGTTCAATTCGCTATTCTCATTGACCAATCGTGGGGGCTGAAAAACAACAAGCAAAGCAAGACGACGCAGTCATTGAGGGGAGGGGGGCAATACAGTAAAGTACATGCAGTGGCTACAGTACAGATCGCAGAATTGTGTCGGTCGTTAAACTCTCTATCCCAGTGATTACGTCACTCGGCAACACAAATAAACTAATTTCGGGCCAGCTCCGATAAACTGTTTCCACAGAATAAGCATAGCCAGAAAGGCTTGGATTTTAAACAGAGAGGGACTCATTGGTGTTCGGGGAAAAGTACATTGGCTGGCCCGGGCCCCGACAACAAAATCAAATTTATTAATCTTTGTTCGATAGAAGACAATAATTTGCCTTTTCACTGCCGCTAACTAAGATCAATATAGTCTTTGTTTGACGCCCAATAAAATTAATCTGGTCTTTGTTCAACAGGAATATTTTAAATAAACAATTGGCCCACATCTGACCCGGCAAAGCATTGGACAGCAATAAACAGAAATAAGTAGCAACGATAAGACGGGTCAGCGGTGCCCGCAAATACACATAGAATAGAAATTATAGAGGGGAGCGCGAGAGACGGTCACTACGAGTGCAATTTTTTCAGTCAAAAAGAAAAGCACGAAAAAATAAGGAAAAAAATGACGCAACATATTTAACGCTCGCGGGGGGTTCGGGGCAGCGCGGGCCCCCGGGTCAAATCGGTCACTGCAACTGTCAGCCCGGCTACCCAACCAAAGCGGCGGCGGCGGCCTCACATTTTCCCCTTGGCTTTGGCCGCGCCCCTGGGCGGGGTGACGGGCCGGCCGGAGCTCATGCCGCCGTAGGGGAATTTCTTCTTGTCGGCCGGCTTCAGGATCTGCAATGCGAGGCGTTCGGTGGGGAATTAAATCCCATAATTAGAAAACTCAAATTCCACATTTTTAAAGTTAAATCCCACAATCCGAAATCAAATTAAAATCCCTACAGTCTTTCACCTAAAATCCCACAATCTTTACCTAATTCACAAAACCGCAAACTAAAATCCCAAAAGTCTCGAACAGAAAAAATCGCAAATCCCAGAACCTAATCCCAAAATCCCATTATCCAAAAAACCACAGAACCCAGGAATCAAAACCTTAGCCTCACGAACTTATCTAATTCCGAACCCGAATCGCGCAATCCCTCAAGCGCTACCCAGAATCCCATTTATCCCCAAATGCCGGCGGGCGCACCTGGAAGCTGCACATCAGCGTCTCGTCGACGCTCATCATGGCGCCGGCGTTGTCGAACTCGCCGCAGTAGTTGGGCGCTGAGAACAGCGTCACCAGCTGGCGCTTGGCGAAGAACTCGTAGCCGTCCTCAACTACCTGGTGGGCCCGGCAGATGAGGTCCAGGTCGTGCTTGTGCAGGAATTTGGCCACAACCTCGGCACCGAATGTGAAGGAGACGCCGCGGTCGTTCTCGCCCCAGCCCATGGTCTCTTTGTCCGGGTCCGACCACAGCAGGTCGCACAGCAGGCCCTGGTCCGGCACGTCCGTGGGCCGCATGATGCGCCGGATCTGCTCCATGGTCTGCAGGTCCGGGGACAGGCCGCCGTGGCAGCAGAAAATCTTCTCGTCAATGATGGCCGCGATCGGCAGGCAGTTGAAGCAATCCGTGAACGTTTTCCACAGCTTGATGTTGTAGCGCCGCTTGCCTGCAGGCGGGCATTGGCTCAGTCAATCAATCTATCTATCTATCTATCTATCTATCTATCTATCTAACTATCTATCTATCTATATATCTATCTATCTATCTATCTATCTATCTATCTAACTATCTATCTATCTATCTATCTATCTATCTATCTATCTATCTATCTATCTATCTATCTATCTATCTATCTAACTATCTATCTATATATCTATCTATCTATCTATCTATCTGTCTATCTATCTATCTATATATCTATCTATCTATCTATCTGTCTATCTATCTGTCTATCTATCTGTATACTTCCTCCATCATTCCGTTCATCTTTCTGTGTAACAATCAATGCAGAGTTTATTTCCCAGATCAGAGTGATCAGAATGCAATCAGGCTATGACTAATGACAATGCGGAGACTGGCGAGCGAGTTGTCAGGAGCAGGCTGGCAGCACAAGCTGCAGCCCAGGGCCAGCGGTCATTTGTCACGCGGCGGCATCATTAGATTTAGCTTGCCCGAGTAAGAGGGGGGTCGACCCGAGTGCATGTATCAATAGGCGGCGCAGGCGGCACACGGTATCGAGGTCGAACGGTATGGGTGACAGGGGCCGCGCCCAACACTAATTGGGCGGAGCTGGGCGAGTCTGAGTGAGACTGAGTTCGGTCCCTCCTCACCTAGACAGACTGCACTTTTACCCAAATATCGCAGACAGTAAAAAGCGGCACTTTTAGCGAGCACCCGGGAGGGGCCTTACACTCATCGTAGAAGCCGTAGATCCTGTTGATGCTGGCGCACTCGTGGTTGCCGCGCAGCAGAAAGAAATTCTCCGGATATTTGATCTTGTAGGCCAGCAGCAGGCAGATGGTCTCCAGGGACTGCTTGCCGCGGTCCACGTAGTCGCCGAGGAACAGATAGTTGCTCTCGGGAGGGAAGCCGCCGTACTCGAATAGGCGCAGCAGGTCGTAGAACTGGCCGTGGATGTCGCCTGCAATGGGGAGCGCCGGCTGCGTGACTCAGTGCTGACGGAGTGCAGCTGATGTCTCTGTCCGTCTGTCTGTCTGCCTGTCTGTCTGTCTGTCTGTCTGTCCGTCTGTCTGTCTGTGTCTGTCTATCTGTCTGTTTGTCTGTCTATCCAACCATCCATCTGTCTGTCTATCCAGCTAGATGCAATCAATCACGCTAGAAGCACAGAAAAACGGGGTCGCCTAAGGAAACTGACCGCAAATCTTGAGCGGAGCCTCCAGCTCCAGCAGAATAGGCTGGCTCAAAAAGATCTCGCGCGATTTCAAGCACAGGCCGCGAATTTCGCCCTCGGTGAGCTGCACATTCTTGCCTGGCCGGGAGCCGCGAACTAAAGTGGAATTTTGTAATAAAATATTACTGTCACGTGTCGATTTCAATATTAAATAAGTAATTCGACATGGGTGGTCTTGGCCTATTATATAACATTGTCTTATTTCTAGAGCCAAAAATTCAAATAACTATGCTATTTACTTTCTCTTTCTGAATAATTATGTCAGAAACTGCTTGCTTTTTGATCAAGTTTTTTTCTTGCAATACTTTGTTAAGGTAATAGTCAAAATTACATGTAAATTCTCATTTATTTTGAAGGTTAATACACACAATTTTTGCTGCTATGGAAGTAATCATAAGGATAATTATAATATAGAATTCCTGCTGAAATATTTTTAAGAAAACACATCACTTTTTGGTGACATTCTTGCATCATAAGGAAGAATAGAAAAACTAACATTTTGAGCTACTTATAGGTAGCTTTATTTGCTAAATGAAAAGGAGTAATATACATATATGTCTTTTTAAAATAAAGCTTAGAGATGACAAAGGACCAAGAAATAATATCAAGCTTACAAAATTTGGTTTAGGATAAAAAAATACAAGTTTAAGTACATTTTTTAAATTAATTTGGCTTGTAGCGTGAGTTCCAGCAAATAAACTATCAGTATCAAGACAAAATCAAATTTCACTTTTGTTCCAAATTTTAGCCTGCACCATTTTTTGGCAATTTTAAGAATTGTTAACAATATATTATAAAATTATATAAAAAGCAATATTTTAATGCATTAGGCAAATTTTTTATACTTATTAAATTTTTTCTCTTAAATTCCTTAATTGATAATGCGCAACAAAATTTATACAAATATACATATTTGAATTTTTTGCTTGTTGGGTAAATAACCTAGGCAAAATAAAGTTCATAAATGATATAATTAAATAAATTATAATACATAAACCCTAATTAAGCACTCAATATAAGAGCATTATGAAATATAATCCTGTGGTTTTTTGTATATTAGTTATACCATGACATGTCAAAATTGAAAATGCCATAACAATTTAGATGCAATTATGCCAAAATTAGCATAATAATTTTTGGCCATTATGGATTGCCAAATTATAATTACTGAATTCCCAATCCAAATCCAAATTTGTTTTAATGTATATAATTACGCCAATGGCAAGATAAAACTGAAAATGGCATAATTTTGAAGTTGCTATATTGGCAAAAAACCTAGATTTAATATATATATAATAATTAATTTGTTAATGATCAAGTATAGCCATACATGAACAAAATAAGTAATATAGAATTAGTACTTCTCTTTAATTTTGAAAATAATACTTTAGACCTATCTTGGTTTTTTGTTAGAAACATAATACCCATTGCCTTGGTATCATATATGTGCAACACCCAGCTGACCTGGCTAAACCAGCCAGGTGACAAGATTGCCAAGCAAGGGACATTGTAAAATTGCTAATGTACGTTGCAAAATTGCCAATATAAGTCACAAAATGAAGGGGGTATGTCACAAAATGAAAGGGGTATGTCACAAAATGGAGAAGAATTAGGAAGATTTAGGCAAAAGTGGTTCATGAGACCTTTTTTGGTCCTTCAAACTTTGATCCCAAGTTGCAAATTTTGTTTCAAATAAGTTGCACCACCCAACCAAACTTTTCAACTTCATGTTGCGCATATATACTTGGTATCAGGGTCTCAAAATCAAAATACCAAATTCATAGTAGCTATGACATTGGCATAAGCCTTTAACAGAATATGAAATAATACTTAAGTGGTACAATTAGCTTTTTTACTCATTTTTGTGTATTTTTAAATTCCTGGGTATATCCTTTCACATTTAATTGCTTTCAATAAGTAATTCATATGCCCAAATATTGATTTCGAAATGAAAAAAGTTAAATTTTGTAACTATTTTTTATGAAAATCATTTCTGACTTTATTAAATTTGATATTACAAAAACTAATAATGCTAGCTGCATAAATAGGCAATGCCAATTCAGCATAATGGCCTAAATTTAGAATGCCACTTTGAAATTTAGGAATGTCAAGACATCTGTATGACACAAAAAACCTAGCTTTGGACAATCTGTTTGATTTCCAATGAAAAGAATAGTGCATGGCAGTGAAGGAGTAAATTTACAACAGATACTGTTACAAAAAATAACTCAATGCTTAATAAGACACTAGAAATACACGACAAAATTACCTTCAAGTAGACGAGCAATAATACTGTCTATATTGAGCTTGTCGGGTTCTGCCATAATTACTTTAGGTCACAAAAGTACTGCCTGCCGCTTTGGTTGGACCGCTGGGTTAAAAACCTGTTAATAGCTTAGTCAAAAAGCATAGAGTTCCGCAGAAAAGCAGTAGGTGGAAAACGATTAAAAACAAAGTTTAAAAACTGTTGTGCAACAAGTACACCTAAACAAAAACTGACACAAAAACGTTCTTCAAAATTTAAAATCAAAATGGAAATATATCTTTCTTACAAAATATATAAATTTTTGGCTGAAAATCACTGTATAAGATAATAAGAAAGGCTTTCAGCAAGATTAAAATATATAAATTCCAAGAAAAATAGTTATCTATGACTGAAAACTTAAGTAAAAATATTAATAATTTTAATTGCATTGCACTTTCAGTATAGTATTTTTTATATTCATCAGGTCATCGGAGGCTTCGTTATGTCTTCAAGTGTATCACAAAATAAGTCTTTAATCAAGAAAAAAATTAAATCTAGTGCACAGCGTGCTCTGGGATTGTTCTTTGAGTATGAAACTTTTAAGATTGTTCAAATCAATAGCATTAAAGTTGGAATCATAAATCGTTTCATACAGCTAGCCATAATTTCCTACATAATTGGGTAAGTTAATCAATTGATTTGTTTTGGCTTAAATTTCCATGGGCAATTTTCTAATGATTTATAAATAATTTGTGTACTTTTTATTTTGAAGTATTTTTGCTTTGAAGTTTAATTAATTGCATTAAATCGCAGTTAGTGCTATAAATTATTTTTAGATTTTTTCCTAGCAATTAGCATTGCAACAAAATAGTGTCTACAATATTTTATATAGTTGCTGATTGAAAGAAATGATTAAAACTATAACCTAATTGTCCAAAATTCACATTGTTCCAGGTGGGTGATTATTTATAAGAAGGGCTACCAAGAGTTTGACACAGTGGTTAGCGGAGTCACCACCAAGGTAAAGGGTGTCCAGTACACAAACTTCACTGGGACCAGCATTGGCTCCCGAGTCTGGGATGTTGCTGACTATGTGATACCGCCTCAGGTAAGTCTTTCTGTGACCATGCAGGTCATGCAGTTGAATTAGAACAAAGAATGCTACAGCTTCTCTAAAATAATCACGCGCCCGCAGGAGAACAACGCCTTCTTCATCATGACCAACGCCGTCGTGACTGCCGACCAGCGTCAGGGCCGCTGCGACGAGGACCCGGCAGTGGCGCCCTGCACGGCGGATTCCGACTGTCCCGCTGGCCGGGCGCAGATGCTGGGCAGCGGCGTCAACACCGGCCGCTGCATCAACTCCACCCAGCGGCCCGGCGCCCGCGCCTGCGAGGTGCTCGCCTGGTGCCCGGTGGAGGTGGACAGGCTGCCAACGGCCGCCAGCCTCCTGCCAGACGCCCTCAACTTCACCGTGCTGGTGAAGAACAGCATCGAGTTCCCCAAGTTTAAGGTCAAGAGGTGAGCGCGCGGATTAGAATACTCTGATGCGTCCTCCTTGCTGTACTTTTGCGGCGCTTCCTCTGATTTCATTGCAACTCAGCTTTGGACTTCGCTGACACCCAACTGCTAATCTGCGGCTCAGCCTGACTCATTATGAGGCTTCCTGACTCATTTATAGTGGGAGATCCTGACTCATTTCTATTGGAAGTTCCTGACTCATTTCTATTGGGAGTTCCTGACTCATTTCTATTGGGAGTTCCTGACTCATTTCTATTGGGAGTTCCTGACTCATTTCTATTGAGAGTTCCTGATTCATTTCTATTGGGAGTTCCTGACTCATTTCTATTGGGAGTTCCTGACTCATTTCTATTGGGAGTTCCTGACTCATTTCTATTGGGAGTTCCTGACTCATTTCTATTGGGAGTTCCTGACTCATTTCTATTGGGAGTTCCTGACTCAATTCTATTGGGAGTTCCTGACTCATTTCTATTGGGAGTTCCTGATTCATTTCTATTGGGAGTTCCTGACTCATTTCTATTGGGAGTTCCTGACTCATTTCTATTGGGAGTTCCTGACTCATTTCTATTGGGAGTTCCTGACTCATTTCTATTGGGAGTTCCTGACTCATTTCTATTGGGAGTTCCTGACTCATTTCTATTGGGAGTTCCTGACTCATTTCTATTGGGAGTTCCTGACTCATTTCTATTGAGAGTTCCTGATTCATTTCTATTGGGAGTTCCTGACTCATTTCTATTGGGAGTTCCTGACTCATTTCTATTGGGAGTTCCTGACTCATTTCTATTGGGAGTTCCTGATTCATTTCTATTGGGAGTTCCTGACTCATTTCTATTGGGAGTTCCTGACTCATTTCTATTGGGATTTCCTGGCTCATTTCATAGTGGGAGTTCCTGAATCATTTCTATTGGGATTTCCTGGCTCATTTCATAGTGGGAGTTCCTGAATCATTTCTATTGGAAGTTCTTTAAGTTCCTGACTCATTTCTATTGGGGGTTCCTCAATAATTTGTTGCAAAACATCGCAAGTACTTTATCGAGTGGCTGTGTGACTCGTGCGCGAGCCCCTAGACCGCATGCTAGAATTTTGGTTGCGTAGCCGTTGTGAAAACCAGCGCCACTCTCACGATAATAAAAAATGCGTCAGACGGAATGTCGCTTC